>RJJA01000767.1:699-12472 GCA_003724045.1 Lepidurus arcticus | reverse complement strand
GTTATTTAAAAAAAGAAATCTTAATAATAAACTCGATTTTTGGTGCTTCGGTTTTCTTTTATATCTTGTTAATTCAACATGTTCCTCCATGCAAAAAAAATTATGGAAGACAAATATGAAAAAGTATCAAGCACCAAAAATTGAAAAATAAATCTTCTACATTACTGTCACAATACAATATGATTATATTGAAAAGGGACTGAGAATTGTGTTCCTAAAGTTTGCCATGCTATAGCGCCATAAGGAGTCTCTAAGGTTCTAAAAGATATGCAATACATATAGAATACATACAATACATATATAGGTTCCAAGATATGCAATACATATCTTAGTTAACACTCGCTGGGAAGGGATATTCCGATTTGAACTCGGTTAACGTTAGGCGAGATTACTCAAAGATCGAGTTTCGTATGAATTGAGGTTGCGTATTGAAAAATCAAAAAGTTAGTTTGAGGTAGCGGGTTGTTAGGGACAACTACTGTTGTCTACTATACTCAACACGAAGGGAGTTCCAGGGTCAGGTCGGTGTTTTTGATTCAAGTCGCACAGATGCTTTCAATGGTGAACGACTACAAGGATTATAGTACCGTGGAGTCTAAGGGGTAAAAAAATAGACCAATAGATTTTATGGAAAAAGCGAAAAAGCCAACAGCACCCGGTGTTCCCAGACGGTCACCCATCCAAGTACTGACCGGGCCCGACGCCACTTGACTTCCAGGAGTTTTTTTTTTCCAAAATTTCAATTGTATTGAAAATAATTTTGAGTTTGTGGGGATTACATATAGTTGCATTAAAGAGCATTACACTTACACGTAATTTTGTGTGGTACAGTGGAAAATCGTTTTAACCACTTGGCGCTATATTTAAGTTTTCCCATGGGACAACATTTATTGTCTTCATTGTTTCAACTCTGATGCGTCTGTTCTTGGCTTGGTGAAACTCACCATATTCAGAATGGATATGGAGGACTTATATGACTATGTATGACTTATATGTATTGGTGGATTTATATGACTTTGTCCCAGACAACTTGAACGTCTTCATTTGTTGTCTTGGTAGTCTTCTTCGTCTTGGAAGTCATATTCGTCTTGGTAGTCTTCGGCTTTCGTCTCTATCGCCTGTTCGGGTGTAGTTTGGGCTTCTTATTCCTTGATGGGCATGTTTGCTCTGGTAATGATAAGTATAATTTGACTTCGTGGTGGGATAATTTTGTATTGAGTATCAAAATTTGTGTCTCTAGCATAAGATATCCACATTATATATAACTCCGGTTCGACGTAATTCGCGCTCCAGGGGTTCGTATTCCTGCGATACTTGGATCCTTTTAGGTCTGTTCGGATGTCGTTTAGTGGGTTTTTCGTTCGCCAGCCTTCCTATGATGTTTGGTCTCATTTGGCTCACTTCTTCTTTGGTGAGTTTGTTCGCTTTGTCGATGACGCATTCTAAGCTAACTGATAGAAATGGATGACGCATTCTAAGCTGATAGAAAAATCTAAAGTAGATTTTGTTACATGTTAGTTTGTTTGCTTAGTATGCAATTTGCTATTCCGTTGCGTAGGGATTTTGTTGTTAGTAGTAGTTTTTTTCCCCTCTCTCTGTGTGGGTGGGAGAGATGCACAATATTTCTTGGGTAAGTCAAACAAATTTTTGGGTTTGTAACAGTTTCTGGACATTATTATTATTATTTTATTTTCCTCTCTGTGTGGGTGAGGGAGAAAACCAATATTTCTTGGTTAAGTCGAACAATTTTTTTTTTGAGTTTGTAACAGTTTTTGAAAAGTACTTTTTTTTCTCAACCAAAAAATGACAAGGGTTGGGGGAAACAATCTCAAGCAATTTTTTTTGGGGGGGGGCAGTGTGAGGGGGTATAGTTGCTTGGGTATTCAAAACAAATTCTCGGGGGTCGCACAGTTTTTTGGATTGAAGGAAGGAATGGAGAGATCGAGCAAGGTGGGCAGTTCCTTTGTTCCTTTATGAGCATGCTCGTGGGTATTCAAATATTCATGTTTATATTTTTGCTGCTGTCAATGCATTCGTTGATGATTTTTGGTGATTTAAAACAAATTTTCTTCTTTTAAGCGGTCCTGCGGTGTACTCTCCTATAAGATGCAGATTCGGCCGCCTTCGCTGCCTTTGCTGTGTTGGCGTCCGCTTGACTTTATTGGGAATGAGACAATTTCTTCTGAATCTTTTTTTAGGGGGTTCGGTTTCTGAATTTCTACTGAACCAATCGATATGTTTTAAACCGCTATGGTTTTAATCGATAATGATGATTTTTTTAGTATGCTTAACCAATCAGCAAATATAAAGAAAAGGTTCTACATTTCTTCTTAGTCAGCTTGTGTGTTCTTATTCTAGAATATGCAGCTCAGTATTGCCAGCGCTGGGCTTACGCTCCGTTGTATTTCTAAACGATGTTTCATTCTTGCTTTTATTTCGCCTGCTGCATCATCACCAACTCATTGTGCAAATTGATGACCCAGATATTATAGCAATTGTAGAAGTTAAGCCCAAGAATTGTAGATTTATGCCTACAGTTGCAGAATTAGCGATCACAGGTTACAATACGTTTGAGGTAAATTTAGATAACGATTCAGGGCGCGGTATTATGTTTTTGTAATCACAATTTAACGGTACATCCAGTTCCCCTAAGACAGAATGTCGCCCAGAAAATAGTATGGTTACGTATTAGACCTCTGGTAGGTATATGTACGCTCTTCGGTGTATGTTATAGAAGCCCTAATAGCACTGTAGAAAATGACATTGCGCTATGTACTGAAATCACGGAAATGACTTAGGTATAGGGATTATTCTTGGATAAACAGTTTGGTTTCCTACCCGGTAGATCAGCAGAAAATCAATTATTACTTGCTATGGAGAACTGGAGGAAGAATATGGATGAGTGGCTTCAAACTGATGTAATATACCTGGATCTCAAAAAAGCTTTCGATAAAGTACCCCATGGAAGACTCATTCAAAAACTGGTTAATTATGGTCTTGGTACATGTGCGTCTTCTGGCTTGACACAATGGATAAAAAATTTCTTAAGCGACAGAACACAGAGAGTATGCATTGAAGGCGAGGTCAGTGACTTAGTGGTTGATGTCCTAAATGGGGTTCCACAAGGTTCAGTCCTTGGTCCGTTACTGTTTAACCTATACATTAACGACCTGAATGATGAAATTGGTTCGACTGTTTTACTTTATGCGGATGATACAAAACTTAGTAATGTTGTAACCTGCCCTGAGGATGCATTACAACTTCAAGATGATATTACACGAATTGAGCACTGGATGGCGAAATGGTTAATGGAGCTGATTATTTCTAAGTGTCACCACTTGATGATTGGAAGTGAATCTTCTCCTAGTATCTATGTTTTAGGAGGTGAGTTAATTGTCAGAACTGACTGCAAAAGAGATCTTGGAGTCATTATTGATTCCAAACTAAATTTCCGTGAACACTACGCGAATACTGTGCTAAGAGCAACTAAAGTGGCAAATTTAATTAGACGTAACTTTACTTGTGCGGATGTAAGAATGTTAAGTGTGTTATACAAGTCGCTTGTTCGACCCATTCTTGAGTATGGCGATTGTATAACGCGCCCGTTTCACAATAAGGATTTGGATGCCATAGAAAATGTGCAAAGAAGAATAACGAAGTTTCCTGCAAGTCTCCGCCACCTTTCGTATGAAGAGCGTCTTCAATTTCTGAACCTGCCAACAATGGCATACCGATTTCTTCGTGGGGACCTGATTGAAGTGTATAAATTATGCCATGGTTACTATGAGAATGTCCCTGCTGAAAAAGTAATTTGTTTCAATCAAGGCTACTGCCGAAGCCACTCCCTAAAGCTAAAGATAATATATGAACTGGAAATGACTTTTGCTCGGGAGCGATCGGAATTAACTTCCAGGAGCTGACGAGTCTGGGTACATTCTGCGTGGTATGGCCGTTGGCATACAGTATCCATCACATTCGGTAAAACTCGCGTTTTGTTATAGTTGTGCCTGAGCTCTATACTAAATGCCATTTAATTGAATGACCTGTCATTTAGTTGACTGGGGAGTTTAGAAGGGTTATGGTGTTAAGAGCCCTGCATAAGCGTAGCTGTGGTCTAGACACGACAGGATTGGTCCAAATGACGACAAGCACTGTCATTGGTCAAATTGAAAAGGCTATGGTGCGATACTTAGTTTGCATACTGTACAGCACTCAAACTATGGAACGCATGCTGGACTTTCAAATTGACCAATAACGGTGCTTATCGTCATGAATGGCAGCGTTAATCGTCGTTTGGACCAATCCTGTCGTTTCCAGAACACTACGCTTATGGAGGGAGCTCTCAACACTTACAAGTTACAACCCTTTTAAACTCCCCAGACAACTAAAGGACAGGTCATTCAATTAAATGGCATTTAGTAGCGAAGCTAATCCCTCTACCTTTCGAAAAGGACAGAACAAGAAAGCGCTTGACGAAAATGAAACCAAAAATGGCGGAGCTCTTGCTTTGATTCCGCAATGCCATTTAATTAAATAACCTGTCCTTTAGTTCAAGGAAGCTTTCACCTCCCTGCATTTCAGTGTTTAAAATTAATATTTATTTACTCTGACTTACAGTGATTAAAAAAAAGAAAAAAAAGGCATTCCAATTTCAAATACTTTCAGAGGAATTTCTATCTGGAATCGTTCTATTTGATCCAGTGTCGTAAATCTATGGTTGGAATTGCTTCGCTGTTACAGGAAACCCGATTGTTGAAGCCGTGAGCTGCTCTGAAGGCCAAGGGTTGAATGTTCTCAATACTTCCGTCGTTATTGTTGCAGAGAACGCGAGCTAGGCTCGCTTTGCGCAATTGCTGCAGTTGCTCTAAAAAATGTGGAATTAAATATTTGCGTAAGTCGTGTCGTTGTAAGGGCAGTAATAAATTGGAATTAGATTCACAGGAAGATTGGCAGTATTACCAAGAGTGAAGGAGTGTGGTTGCCCCCCCAAATCGTAGAAAAAGCGATCGGCCTTCTTGACGCGCGCAAATTGGTCGCCAATTAGACAAGTGAAAGTAGGGCCGACCAACGCGTTGGCTAGCGGCTTTTCTGCCAAGCCTCCGATGAAAAGGTCAATGTCATCCACGTGTCGGTATATGCGCTTGAGTGCGGGGATCATTTTGGGGTCGATCAGGTTACCCAATTGCTCGAAATTCTGTGAGAGACCTAAACCACACACTTCGCGGTATGCGTTGTAACCAGGTAACCCATGGTCACGACCGCGCTGGAGATTCAGCGCCACCAAATCAAGACCCAAAGGCCCCGACCCGCGGAAAAGCTTCGAAGTAACCTAAAAAAGAAAAACATGGGTAAATTGTAGTGGTGCTCATTTCGAGTAGTAAATAGCATACTTCGCTGGTTATGGAGAAATCAAAGTTTTGCGATTCTTGGTCCAGTAATCCGCGAGTAGCTGCGTCAATCCAGCCAGGACTACGCACGACAGTAGGTTCATTCATGTTTGAGCTGATCGTAAAACTACGGTCGCTTTTGTGGAGACTGGTGAATAATCTAAAACAAACAAACATGTGAAGAATAATGCATTTGTAAAAGGAATGAACAGAAACTGTCTATGGAAGTAGAAAGAATTTGCCTTAAAAAATGAAATAAACTCATAAAGAAAGCTTAATTTCATTTTTGTAGGACAAACAGTAATTTAAAGTATACTTGATTATTCCTTGAATCATAGAATGGCCCATGCGGAAGGCCGCGGTAGCGAACTCGTTATTAACACTCGGGTTTATGGAAGGGTCGTAGCCGCCGAAGTACGCTGTGCGCGAAGATGCAATGCCATAGCTGCGCAAGTACGAAATACCTAAGTACATAATACAATATTAAAATATGTGTCTATTTAACATTGCCACAACGGAAGTTTTGATTGGGTTTACCTAAGACAATGGGTAGCCACTCGTTGAAGGTGATGTGTTGCAGTTGCGCAATAACAATTCTGCGCGTTTCTTGATACAAAACTTCGTCGTTCCAGTCGGTGTTAAGCCGCGCCAGTTCGTTGGCGATCCGGTTATGTTCCCGTAACCAAATCGTGTGCATCAAGGTTAGTTGTACCTGCTCATTAACACGCAGATCGCCGGCCTCAAAGCAAGTTTCGCGCAAACAGTTATCCCCGCTTGGCTGTAAGGGCAAGAACTCTTTACCCTGCAAGTTGGGCGACGAACGCAGTTTTCCCCCTTGCATGGTGCGTAACTTGATCGCTACATGCGCGGTACTGCCGTAAATCTGATTGCCGTCCATGTAGTGCGTTAATTGATTCATCTAAACAAGATTTACGTTAATGTCCTAGGAGTATTAGTATTTATTTATTGAAATAAATTTACTTACCACTTCTGCGTAACCGTAATTGCATTCTGGACGCGGTACGGGCAGACTGCGTACAAAATTCATACAGCGTCGCTTGGAAGGACCGTAAACTGCATCATTTTCTGGAATTGTGATAGGAAAACATTGCGGATGGACATCATTCCCACTGAGAAACCCGAGCCCATTCGCAGTGCAGCACTCAATCCCGCTCTGATTGCCTAAAGTAGGAGCGCAATGAGTATGCTTTCTGTCTATTATATATGATTGCAAGTGTATTTATATGGTGAAAAAGCTTACCCAAGGTAAAGATCGGCGTGTGATCCAAATCGTGGTCAATAAACTGTCCCCACTGCATAACCATCAACGTTAATTCTCGCCTAGGGACATCAATATCTGGGATTAAGCTTGCGCTCACCAAACGCCCACTAGGCAGTGGTTGACCGTCCTTGCCTACCTTAGGCTCCCAAATACCTTTAAATCCGTTAATGAAAGCAATGAGGTCAGTTGGAAATATCTTTTCGATAATTCATACTCTCATTAATATTATAAATTATCATTATAATTGTTATTAATTACCATCTGCGTATACAGGGGGCAAAATGCGTTGCATCGGCGTGAAAGATTTGCCCCAAAGCGGATTTTCCAAATTGTTGCATGAACCGTCCGGTGTCCGGTACTTGGATTGCGTGCATATGGGTGCTTGGGGGCAAGCTTGACGCAAAGTCTCAGTAATTGCCACTGAGAAGGTATTCAAACCAATGCCCACTTGTAAAGAGGTTAAATTGAACCTAGAAGAAATATAGATTTTAAAAGCTTTGTTTAAATTGAAAAGTATATAAATTCGGAGTAGAATTTACTGTTCTTTGACTTGACGAGTTGCTTCAATGACTGCAAGTGCGCGGTCAGCTAATTCTGCAGCACCAGCAGTGGTCTGGAAAAACTGGAAGTGGCCAAATGAGGGCGTATTTTGCAGTACTTGTATGTTGCGGTTAAGTAACGACGTTCCCATATCACGTTGGCCCTGCACCTGACTCATACCAACTTGTGCACTTTCTTTGAACACGGTATCAGGCAAAGTAAAGGCGATCGGTGCAGCCGGTAATGAGATGCGCAAAACTTGATGACCTTCAAAGAAAAGTCCATTGTAGTAAAGGGTCGCGATTTTCGGTGTCATCTTGTGTGTTGTGGACTGGGTTTGTCACCATGGCAAATTCACACAAAAGTTTGCAAATATCTCAGTCATCCTTGTACTTGAACATATTCTATTCCTTTTGCAAATTTACTCACTATATGACCTACTGCATCATTTGGTAACATGAAAAAAATCTGTGTAGCTTACTTTAACGGTGATGGTGAGCCCTGAATGTTTAATTATTATTGAATGGTAATTATATAATTTCAATCCAATCTTCATAATATTTTTTTAACGATAATTGTTTAATGCATAAATAAATAATTACACAATAAACATAATACGTTCTCGTATGACAAGAAAAAGTTACTATTTTGATTCAAACAATGGATTTCCAATTGATTTCCGTGAAATAGGAGATTGTAGTTCCCGTATACCGTAGCTTATTCATGCGAAACAGTCACAGAAGGCACTGATATTCGTCACTGTTTTGCCAAGGACATGCGAAAGAAATTAAAAAAGAAATAAAAAGCTAATTGCCGGCAATTTGTTTACGCTTTTTTTTCTGTAAAATACAATTTGTCACCACAGTTTGCTGTAGCGGCACAATGTCCCAAATAAAGTCGTCTAACTCCCAGAACAAAATTTATAAAAACAATGTACGCCATAATCTTTTTTTCAGTACTAAAATGAAATGCAAGGCCATACAAACTTATGTATTCCACGTATTTCACGTAGTTGAAAATTTAATTTGCATGTACTAATTTCTTATGCATGGGGAAAAAATTGTGTATGCGTTGTGCACTAGCAATTAGTATGCTTAACTTTACAGCTGGTGCATTCTTGTATGAAAAGAACTGGATTTGGCAAAAAGTTCAAAAGTTCCAATTCAAATGTTGAAAATTTCCCATGGTAACGGCATATACCAAGTTAAGGTATATTGGAGCCTTAATGTGACAGTATACTTACTGTTTACGTCGTTTGCCGGTAATTCTGCACAGCAAATGCTTGAGACTCCACCTCCTAAGTTGCAAACTACACTTTCAGCGATAGCTTCATCCCCAATTAAGCTTGCACATTCAGACAACGTGCGACAAATCCCATCTAGACCGCTGCTGGAACGGCAAGTAATGGTCGGCAAGGACTGATCGCTGGCCGGAAAGGAGATCTGTGCATTGGCAGCCATCCAAATAACGCACACGCTTAACCATAAGTGCGTAGCTCCAAAAGTTCCCTAACAATGTTCAACTTATTAATCTGGAGATCCTGGATTGATTGATTAATAAAACTCCTAATCACTTCAACTTACCATTGCGCTTAAGTGCTACCGCCGTCGCACAATTGCTCAAACTATCTCAACCACAGCGATCAACGAGGTTTAAATAAGCTTGGGAAATAGGAGTGGCGTAACGAATTGCGTGACATTGACTTGCAGATATATACATCGATGTGTACTGTTTTACCTTTGGGTGTTGTGTTTTTTCTCTCGTGTTTGCATTTTCCCGTCGTCGTTGATTATACGTGCGACCATGTGTGAAGCGGTGAAAGGGACCCCCAATTGTGACTGGTCTGTCCGGTTTTTCCTTCCTGATTGTATTCCCGCTCTTGTCTTGTCCAAGGCCATCTGATGGCTGTCAAGCAAATTCTCGTTAAACGCATTGTAACTCCACTGGAGAGTAGCATCGCATCAAGTAGTCCAATCTCACGTACGGGGCTTTCTTTCCGGGAAGTTAAAGCAGCGAAAAAAATATAGTTGTCCTTGGCCCGCATCAAAAGTACTCCTAGTCAATTTAAAAAAAAATAAACTTTAATCTTCATTGAAGTGAGTGATTTCTTTAACGTTTTCTATTCTATATGAAAATTTCATTCAATGTTTACTTAAAATTCGTGCCAAAGTAGAAAACACTTAAATTACTGAATGGAATGGACCAAAATTGTCTTAAAGTAACTAAGAGATTAGGAAAAAAGCCTATAAACACTGGCTAGACTAACTTTCTTTTAACGTCAATGGACCTCAACTTGGCCAATAACGAGGAATAATTGATGACGTCCAGACGACAGACTACATGTCCATTTTAATGATGCTTAAACCTTTTCGATTCTTGTTACTTACGCCTTTATTTAGTCCAAGTCTTACGCCAAAGTTGTAGCACCTTCATACATAGCTAAACACTTTCACATCAGAAATAATGCCTGAAATTCGAAGGTTAAAACTTGATGTTTGTGTATGATTGGCCTCATACCGGCCTCTGATTGGGTGCAATAGGACCAGTTCCCGTCCAACCGGAGATCGGTGAGCGTATATAAAGCTAGGATACCCTGGAAAACATGCTACAATAAGACTCGGGCGAGCGATATCCGTTCGCCACTCTGTTGTAACTTTCGAACCATGTCTGGTCGCAGAAAAGGAGGCAAAGTTAAGGGCAAGTCCAAGTCTCGCTCCAACCGTGCCGCGCTTCAGTTCCCTGTCGGTCGTATTCATCGTTTGCTGCGCAAAGGCAATTATGCCGAGCGTGTAGGAGCTGGCGCACCCATATATTTGGCCGCTGTTATGGAGTACTTGGCTGCGGAAGTCTTAGAATTGGCTGGCAATGCGTCGCGTGACAACAAGAAGTCTCGTATTATTCCCCGTCACTTGCAGTTGGCCATCCGCAACGACGAAGAGTTGAACAAGCTCTTGTCCGGCGTTACCATTGCCCAAGGCGGAGTGCTCCCCAACATCCAAGCCGTGCTGCTGCCTAAGAAAACTGAAAAGAAAGCCTAAAAAGTGTATTCTTTACACGGCGTCTCTTCCCAACGGCCCTTTACAGGGCCACCATCCCTCTTACGAAAGTTATTGCCGGTTTTGGCTCCTTAGACTTTTTTTTGTGTTTGAGTCAAATTAGTGTTACGTAAAAAATATGTTAATCTTGTTTGTGTAGTTTTAGGAACTTTTGAGAAAGAAGCAACAAATTTGGCCCCGATAACTATCTCCGGCGTGGAGCAAAATATGAATGAAACAAGCAACTTCTCACCCTAATAGAGCCCCTTGTTTATTGCGGTAGTGCCTAAGCAGGCCGAAGGAATGCCACAAGTCCCGGCCTGAACTTTTAGTGAAACGGCGCTGCATGGCTTTTCTGGTTATCAAGCATAATAAAAATAGAGAAGTAGCTGTAGTTGAGTAGACAAGTAGTTGAGAAACAAAGTATCGTGCGAGTAGAGAGAAGTATACGCAAATTGAGGAGCGTACGCAGAAGTCTTATATTTAATAAGTCCTCAAAAGAATCGACTTTTAAGAACAACTCTCAAATGGTCGGTTCAGAAAGACCATCAAAATAACATTTTATCCCCTCATATATAGCATGCGCGGAGCCAAATACAAATAAACATGTTTCAAGCATTGCGACTCGTTAGCGCTAGTCCGGATGGATTCCCGATGTCCAGAATTGGCACTCCAGTCGAAAACCAATTTTTTATTTTGCTTTTCGACACTACAGAAGCGCTTGCTTCTCCTATCAAAAACCGCTGTCTGCAACATATACACAAGTGCGTGTCGTGGTTGTAACTTTCCTAAAGACTGTGTTGGCCCTGAAAAGGGCCGTTTTTTTTTTGGCAAAAGTGCATCATATTTGCTTAGGCACGTCTTTCGAGTCTGTCTGTCCTTCCAGGCCTAAGGCAACACTCCCTGCGGCACGCAATTGAATCCAACGTAAACGTCGACCCCGGTCGTCGATATCAAGAATAAACCGGACCATATCCCACGACAGCTGATTCAAATATCAGGAAAAGCAGGTCACAATTGCAAGAACTTACCAGAGAAGCCATCTGTAGTGATTATTGGGGATTATACCCCAGCTGCAATAATCACGGAGGACCGTTATTAAGGTCGATATATCGGATAATAGAGCGTGTTTTGGTTTGCTCGTTAGTTCCTTGTATTCTTGTTGTTAACTAACTCTCCTTTTCCATCCTCTGGCGCCATCTATCATCGGTCACTACATTACACCATCGACAGAAATGTGGACACTACAATAATCATGGAGCCACCACAAAATACGCAGATCTCATGCCTTATGGGCTACGATATAGTCAAGTCGGAAACGGACTACGAAGGGATCATGGTTCTTCGCCGAAAAGACAGCCAGAACTACATTATGTTCATCACACAACTTTATGTAGCGATCAGGGTCCCGTATGTTAATTCCACACCTTGTATCCTAATTGCATTGTATAGAAGGCACACTAGTAGCACTGCCACACTTCTCCAAGAAATATGGCAAAAAACCCATTCACTGAGCCCTCATGTCATCA
>RJJA01000766.1:0-14006 GCA_003724045.1 Lepidurus arcticus | reverse complement strand
TCGTACACCTCATGGCTTACGTACCTAAGGCAGTATTCTAGTTCTCGTTCTCTGAACACATGCATAGCATCGCACGCATTACGACTAGACAAGCCATGCAGCGTTAAAGAAGTGTTCGACTCACTGTCGTTTCTTTTTCCCGGCCATTTTTCGGCCTTGTCTGCAATAGCATGGAATGTACCAATTTTTTCCCAATACCAAAAGAAAGTCGTACAAGTTAAACTTTGTAGCTTGGGAAGACCTAAAACTATTTTGAACAAAGCCAAGTGGACATTATTGCTTTTCAAAGCTTCCATATCACTGGAGGATAGTGGTGTTGAAGGATCGGGACCTACGGAGATCGGTGAATCCTTCGGTATTTCGGAAAGTCCCAGGTTGACTCCCTTCATCCTCGGACAGCGTTGAAGGGCTTCTCGGATCGGATGCAGCATCAGTACTTCGCCGCTTCCCCAAAAGTGCTCCAGTAATGACAGCTCTTCAATACTGTCTCCACTGCTTCGGGTTAAAGCCTCCAACAACTGGTTGGCACAGAATCTATCGCGACGGAAATTATTCGTATAGATTGCGCCGATGGAGAGGATCCGCAGTTTAGGTTTGGACAGGGACAGCAAACTGAACAATTCCGCTGGAAATTTGCAGAAATCGAGAGTCAATTCTTCCAGGTCTAGTGTCACATTCCTCAAAGCAAGGAGGAGCCTTTCGTTATCATCAGCTGATGGGATCAATTCATTAAGCGACAGCGAAATTTTCTTAAGTTGAAGACTTTTCAGAGAAAATTTTTCCTTTACCGCGTACTCGCTGGTTCTAGTAACCTGTAATAGGAGTAAAAAAGGATTGCTTTCAATGAACAAGGGTGAATTGTGATGAATTATTAATTAAATGGAGACGGCGCGAGCAAGATGAAAATGATGAGCAGGATGAAAATGGCAGATGAGCAATGGCAGATGAGCAGATGAGCAGGATGAAAATGATGAAGTGCAATTGTAAAATGTTTCTCACTCACGTCGAAAGTAAAATGCATGTTTTCAAGCCTTAACGTTTCAAGTTTACTTGCGAGCATCATCAGGTCTTCAAGGAGCAAGCCACCTTTGTCGTCAGGATCTCGGGTATACCTGCAGAGGTGCAGTGAAGTGAGACTGCATCCAGGCTCGGTAAGTCGTTTTACTATTGTGTTTAACGTATTCGCACCCGAGCCCCAGTCCCTAGAAAAACCGCGCTAGTTAATAGTTCTGATTACGTGGCCAAAAGGTATACCACCACAATCCTATTCCCAGGTGTTGTAAGCGAGATAACCACTTCTCAGCCAATACTTCCGATAGCAATGATGTATCAGCTTTCCGCCCTGCAATACGAATTTAAAGAGTAAGTTGTGTTGCTGCATCATCTTGTCCACATTACATCACAACAACATCTGCGATCAAATAGCCACAGCGCTCCCTCGTCGTTACTTACATTTTGGTAAGAACTCGAAACTCCTGAGACAGCAAGCTTCAGGAGCCTCGTGCATGGCCTCGGTCACGCCCAATAGTAAATCTAAATATCAAAATAGTCAAAATAGCCATTACAACCCAGCTAGTTAATTTAACATACCATCTATATCGCCACTAAAGCTCAATTGAACAGGACAGGTACCAGCTTTAAGAAGCTCCTGAAGACTGTGAGCTAAATCTTGTCGCATTTGATTGCTAATTACGCGGTCAGCATAGTTTTTTTCATATTTCAAGCTATTAAGAACCACACCGGACTTCAATAACGTCTGCAACAGAATTGTGAACCATGGCAGCGTAAAACCACTTTCAACATGAACAGAAACGACCCAATCCGTTGGGAATGAAGGGAGCGCGTTTCTGTTTCCTGTGTTCATCTGGCCGATTTCTTCAAGCAGTTGCAGATTTAGGCTAGGCTCGGCTGAGCTAACAGTGTAGCCTCCAGAAGATGTCTTTGTTGTACTAACATTGTTGCGCACCTCGTTCGGCAAAGCATCTTTAAATTCGGACCAGGTACGAGCGGCACCATGCTGGGTGAAATAACTTTTCACCAAGTGGGTAAGACAGTCGGGAGGAAACTTAATGACACGGAAAGCGTCTGCTACACATCTCTGCTTTCCCATTTCCATCAGGGAAAACGCAACTTCATCGAAGCTGGCCCTTAGCCGAAACAGGTCAAGGAGGTTCTGTTGCAATTTACTCTGGTCGGTTTCTGCACTAAGATAGTAGGCGGCTAGAAATTCGGCCGTGGTTCGATGAGGAACTTGGTAACGAGGAATGTTCTCTTTGGTGTTTAACCCAGTCAAGTCCTGGACCAGCACTCCTGCCTCGATTAGTGGAGTAACGTCGCTAGTTTTAGCCTCTTCTTCGCTTCCCGATATGTCAAACAAGGTGAAACTCATGCTTCGAGTTTTCAGACCGTCCAAGCAAAGACGACCAAACTTCTGGAGGTAGCTTTCATGACCCTGACGGATCCGACTGTCGAGGACACTCCACTTCCATTTCACTTCTTCTTTTCCAGCAGCTGTGGCTTTCTTTATGGCTGCGCGGTAGAGGTTACGGTTGATCATGGCAAAGTAAAGACCCGAACAAGTTGATGGCAGTTCACCATTCTTGCACTCCCTGACTAAGCAACACATCATGACGCAAAGCAGAGGACATTGAGCGAGTTCCTTATAAGGACTCTCGTCTTCTACCTTCCGCACGAATTCCTTGAATTGCTCCTGACTGAGTCGTTCCTCTGCGGGCAGTAGTTCGGGAATTTCTTGAACATTTTTGAAATCATCGATACTAGGTAGGTTCTTGAAATCATGGATACCAAGTTCGTTGAAGAAATTGAGAAATTCATCCTCGGAATCCGAGCCATCGAGAAAGGGTCCATTGCAGTCTGCTAAGCTTTCCGGCATGGCTGGATGGTTCGGTTCGACTGTGCAACTTATAACATCGGCTTTGGTTAAGTGGCGTGCCTTGATGAAGAACTTGCCAACCGCCACCGTCACTTGTCTTCGTCCAAAGCCCTTCACTGTTACAAGCAGGGGTGTGCGTTTGATATCATTGGGTACGTATCCGCATCTCGATGTGAGCACCACGTTGCACTTGCTCATAATTTCTTTCACCATTATCCGACCGACCTCTTTCTTGGTGTTAGCATTAGCCTCATCGTACCCGTCCAGCAGAATCAGAACCTCTTCTGCTCCTTTACCTTTTAATACATCCTTTAGTTTTACGTCCATCTTCTCGTTATAGATTGACTCCATGTAACTAAGGAGTTTTCCCTGGTTTAAATGTAGGAATAGGTAGAACCTTGATGATATATGTGTGTTTAAGGAGACTTACATTTTTACCAACGTAGCCTAGTTTTACTACAAACACTACACTAAAAGGACTAGTGTACTTCGTATGATCGCTTGAGTCACTTTTAGACCAATCAGAAGCGATCTTAAGCATCAGGGTTGATTTTCCATAGCCGGCGTCTCCTTCGATCAGAACGCGGTAGCTACCACCTTTCCGAAAATGTTCCTAAAGGGGCCATCGAATATGCGCTAGATGAGCTGTATGAGAACTAAAATTTCCTAGTACACTTACGTGCGCATGTTTGAAAAGTTCTTCCACCCCGAACTTGGGCGTCGCTGAGTCTGTTAAAGTTAGTTTCGTGTAGACTTCATCGATGTCCCAAGTGTACTCGGGGTACCATGGCAGTGGTGATGCTTGACATAAGGTAGTCTTATAGTACTCTTTCAATTCTATGAACTATAAGCGCAAACGCGTGTAGTTATTTACATTGCTACTTCAATAAAGTTGAGTTTTTACCTCTAACGTATCAATGTCCACAGATGATGAAGGTTTTTGCGAACATTTTCCTTGATTTACATAACGGGTACCTAAGTGGACCGTGGAATTGGTTATATTAACTTGCCCAAACGAGCGTAGAGCATTGTTGGAAGCTGCCATATAAATTTTAAGAAAAATTTAATCGATTGCAACCCTGTTCTCTAGAAAACACTTACCAGCAGCTTCAAAAGTACTTATCGAAGCTTGGACGTCCTGTTGTGGTACATTCTCGATCGCTGTACATCGCTCGACATCGTTGATCGCTGTACATTGCTCCATGTCAGCGTCTTCAGCTATCTCCTTGGGCCGTTCAAGACGATCAAAACGCTACAATATATTAGGTTAATTATCTTGTTCGGAAAATGTTTCCGTCTGCTACTTCAAGTTGTTGGTTCCAACGTTGCTAAACACGGAAATAGTGTCAGTTTCGACGTTAACTTTACCAATGTTATTACTAATGTTTTGGTGGGAAACTATAATGAGACATCGGTATTTAATATCTGAAAAAACCTTGTAAAGTATAGTTGCTTACTTCACACTTCCGAGCTTATCTGAAGTATAGTTTCCATGGTGTCAGTAGTGTAAGAAAGTTTTTCGTTAAAGTCCGAAAAGGAATTGCACGAGTGGATTAGGGAGATAAGTTTAAGTACTAGAACAGGGTGGCCAACCCTATCTTCAATTCGCCAACGTTGGCGAATTGACGAAAAATGTTGGCGAATCGGCTGTTCCAAAAAAATCAAAAAAGATCTTAATTTCGCAAATTCAAACGGTGAAAATATTTTTAGCACTGACTCAACTTGCAGGAAGAGTTCTGCTGTTCCAAAAGGCAGATGTAAAGTATTGGTCGTCTCTCCAACGGTGCTCCTACGCCTCTTTATGATCGTTGCATCGAAAACTTCAACCGGCTCTTCGCACTACAATGCTGCCCTCCGGCATCGGGGTCACGCTTGGTGTCATCGGCAACGGAAGATTGTTTTCGCCCAAATCCAATGATTCAAGCACACGAATAGGCTGACACGAATGATCAGCTCTCAGAATGTCATGCATAACATACGAAATTCCTGACTTGGACTTTGCGGTTGCACTGGTTTGTTTGCTATTATCAATGTACTCTTCGTACTCCGACTTTAAAGTGGCCCACTTGTTGGCGTCCCATGTATGGCGTCCTACAGTGGCCCACTGTGTAGACAACTTTTTCCTTTTGCATGGTACACAATGTGAGCTGGGGGCGTTACACTTGTTATTGTGGCTCGTCTGATAATTTTGAACTTTTTAACGTTTTATACGCTACACCTAGCTAGACAATTAAAAAATAAATACGGCAAAAAGCCTAAAGCTTGAAGAAAGAATGCCACAAACTTTTCTGCTGTGTTGAAATGCTTTGTTGGAAAAAAATGCTTTGTTTGAAATGCTTCTCTGCTGTGTTGAAATGCTAAGTTTGTGTTTGAAATGCTTCAAACACAAACTTAAAGTGTGCCGGAAAACCAATATCACATCCCGGTATCCACATCCCGCGGTATCTGTTTGGTTTTCCTCAAACTATTTTATAGCTGACAACCATCAAGTGCGTTTTTTTATTGAACTCGTAGGCGTGAGCTGATGTTCGTTGCCGTTCTTACATAGTTGTCGTTCTTACAAGATGCAGTTCTTACATGATTGGCGAGGTTCACTTGTACAAATTAGAGGGTTGGGTAGCAGGGGAAAAGTACAGTACATGGTTGGGGGTGTTAGTATGCCCTTTGTAAAAACAAAATGTGGTTGCAAAAGCCTTAACTGCTGGGAAGATTCTTTGGTCTATTCAAAATATTTCTGGATTAAAATGTAGTTTCTTCTTGATGCGGTTTAGATAAGTCTTCGTATGACAAGTGCGGTTTCTCGTCCAGCTTTCGATAACGTTAGTAGTTCAGAGCTAATCCGGTACTCAAGGCTAATGTGTTAACATGCGAAGTGCTGTGCATCTTTTTAGTGTGTGGGTGGTAAAGGTTTTTCTAATATGGACTTGCTCATTGGGTAAGTTTGCAAATTTTTCTGCTCTTTTAATCCAAGTTCTTCTGAAATGTTCATGTCCTTGCATCAGATGCAGACAATACTTGAAAATAAATCACTGACTATATTTTCAGGACATTTGCCAGTTGTGGCCAGTTTCTTCCCTATAATCGACTACGCAAAAGACGAAATTGTTTTCCAGACCAACCAAACCATTAAACTGCGTTGTGAAGGCAAACAGGCCATTACATGCCGGAAGACGTAAGAATGTAAATCTGATGAAACTCTTTACTGTATCTCCTTATGTAGATACCCAACCATTTGGAGCTGACTGACTTAACAATCTTTGAGCGTTTTAAAGTAAAGGAAACGATAGTTGAAGATAACGAATACCCTTATATAGCTGACTTGGAAGTTGTCGAGGCGAATTACAATGACACGGGATACTATTACTGCCTACACATAGGCACTAAGGATCACGACGATTCGCGCAACGTAGCAAAGATCTACGTCTATGTTAATTGTAATGGATTATATTGAAAACATCACATGGATGCTCAAAAAAGGCTTTCATCTTTGACTTAGCAAGCGCTGATTTGCTGGTGTACGAGTGGCTCGGATTTCTACATCACGGGCTATCAATCAACGGCACTTGTTTTGCCGTGCAAACCGACAAGTCCAGATGTCCAAGTTTCATTATTCCGAGAAAGCGTTCAGGTAATTGTGGATCTTTAGCAGAATTTCTTATTTTGCGCCCTTTAAACTGTTGCTGTTTTAAAATTCTCTTCTTTTTTCATATATTCTCATTTGTCGGTTTTGCTGTTGTATTTGTATTTCTTTGGGTGTCTTCGTAATCGCCTCAGATACTTATTCTTATCCACGCTGGTTCGGCAGGTTGTTTTGGCGCAATTGTTACGTTAACGACTACAATATAGGTATATCCTCCGATGCACTCCGAGCTGAAGAACTCAGACGAAGGGGAGTGGAAATTCGATAAACATAGAGGGTTTTATACGTAGAGAGATTCGATAAACAAAGCTACCGTTAGTGAGCATGCACACGATTTTGACTGCCGCGGTAGAGCGCCCTTCACCGATGTGGTTCACAACTTGAAAATGAGCGTGAGTCCATTGTGAGTCCATTGTTAGTAATTTTAGTATTTTACTTATCTCTTGAGATTCACATTCCGCAGACTTACAGTTTGACATCCTGGTTTACTATAACGCTTTGAGCTTTGGCTTGAAACGTAGCCTTCCCTACTTGTTTTCTTGTAGCTATGAAAGACTATAGTCTTTGTTCAGTATTGAACTGCCTTCTGGTCTAAACAAGGAATCTCTAAATGCATCTGCTTAAATGAGGTAGAGCCTGACGGTGTTGAACTACTTTATAACCCAAAAGTGGGTTTTACCTTGTTTTGCCCATCTATTGCTGAGAGATTTTGAATGCAAAGGCTCGCGAGGAGATATTACTCGTCAATTTACGTTTTTGTTTTTCCTCTAGATCCACTGTAAGCGCTATTATTTCTATACGCGCTCTAACCAATTGTGGCGTTTCTTCTTTTTCTTTTCTTTATATACTTGTTTATTACCTTTAAATGCTGAATGAAACCCTACCGGTAGAGGTCTGGTAATGCACTCAAAGCGCTGTAAGCTTAAACTAACTCTAAATGCTTCCGATAACGCCACTGGCTATTACTGCTGCAATGCCTGGGATTTGTTAAGGATGAAAAATGGCATTCTTTTGTAGCTGAACATCCTGACGGTGTTCCCCAACCAATTATTCGTGATGCAAATGATGGATACGTTACTGTCGGTGGGAACATTACCTTGAGCTGTTCCGTAGTCTACGACGTTGGTGCCGAAATCTTTGTGCAATGGATTCCAGCCTCGGACCATGCCCGAACCGTAAGTTTCCATGCCTAATAAAAATACACGTACGATAGCACAATCCATTGTAATATTTTCCTGTGTAGGAAAATCGCAAGGATGAAGAATCGGAAAGTCAAAGTGAATCATAACAATATAAAAAAACTATTACCAAACTCGTCATTCGAAACGCTAGCCAAAAAGATGAAGGCCAATATATTTGTAACGCTTCTGATCGTAAAAACAATAAAGAAGCCAGCAAGTACGTTAAAATCCATGGCAATAAAAATCAGATATTCAATTTGGAAGAGATCATGAACTTGCTTTGCTGAAACGGTTGTAGACATCGACGTCTCATACATTAACTTGACCGCGAGTCCCGTTATTACGCAAAATGCCTCGTTGAATGCTCAGTGGGTCGTCAAGATTGACGCCAATCCCGACCCGGAAAGAATTTGGAGAAAACCTACCGGGAAAATCATCACAGGCAGTTCTGCTCGATTTGAAATAAAAAATTATAGGAAAAATTCCATGTTAAATATCTCGGATCTGACACTCGACGATGGCGGTGTGTACACTTTCACTGCTAAAGCTGGTGATAAAATGGAGACGCGTAATCTTACCCTTAACGTCCAAGGTACAGAATGTATCTGTGACAGATGTCCTAGATTTACTGTTGTTACATATTCTCTTTCAGATCGTCCTAAAGTAACATTTTCCGCCGACGTCGGGGACGTTGTACTTGACGGCAAGCCGTTTTTTCTGACTTGTACTGTGAAAGCTTATACGAAAGCCGAGATCCAGTTATATTTCCGACCTTGCTCGCCGCAATGGACTTGCTCGTCGCCGTAAAGGTAAACCTTTGTTAGCAATAGGGAGTTACCATAGTTATAATTGTATTGCCGCAAATTGCAGATGAATCGCACAAATCAAGCAGCCAATAAGAAAGGCATTGATTTCCTAACAGTGCTACGTCGGTGGCAGGATACAGCCAAGAAGTCTGGCGAGTACATGTGTGAAGCATGCAATCCGGCATGTAGCAGTGGGACGGTGAAACTAATCGTATCTGGTTATATAATTCTTTCCCGATACCCTATTCAATCAATGTACAATATTAGACATTGCTGAGGGGTTCGGACTGATGGGCCCAAGAATGGGTCCTGTGGAAACCACGTACGTTTCCTTGACTTGCTCGGTGTCGTTGTTCAAATACCAAAAAGGCGTGTCCTGGTTCTTTACTCCTGAAAATGGAACGGAAATTATGTTAAAGGAGGAAACTCGTCCGTTAGATAGAAACACATTTATTTATTTTTTAAACAAATTTCTCGGTGTCTTCCCTTAGGAATTTTCTTTGTCAAAGATGCTGCGAGTGAAAATTCATATATAGAGAAACTAGACTTTCCGAACATCACAAAAGCGGATAATGGGTCGTACAAGTGTCAAGTAATGGATTACAACAACGTCAAGTACAATTCAAGCTCTGTTTCTTTCAAAGTCTTAGGTAAAGATCCTAAAAATGAGAATGCCAATCCTACCTAATCAATCCGTATGTTAATTACTTGCAGCTCTGCAAGCTCCAGTGATGTTCAACACAAGTACTTTGGATGAGATAGTTAAAGCGAGTCTGGGTGAGCCCGTCAACATGAGTTGCCATCATGCTATCGGAGTGCCGTCACCAATTATACGATGGTCTAAAGTAAGTTGTCCTTTTTTGGTAGAGTCGAGGTAGGTGTAAAAATCGCCTTCTATTATAGGATGACAAAGAATTCGAATTCCAAAATCTGAATGTTTCTTCTCGGGTTAGTTTCCAGTACGTCAAACCAGAAAACACGGGAACATATACATGCATATATACAAATAGAGTGGGGGAGGCTGTGAAACGCTTTGTGCTCAGTGTAGAAGGTAAATGAGCTGGACCTGTCGAACTTTGTTCCGTTTTCATTAACATTATGATCTACAGAACCTCCGATGGTTAGCACAGGAGTCATCGTAGCTGGCATCTGCGCAGCTGTAGTTTTCGTCGTTCTAGTCAGTGTTCTGGTTTACAAGATCTGTCAAGAAAAGGTATACCAATTTCTTTTTCTCATAGTGCTGTGCTTCTTATAACCTCATGTATATGTAGAAACGAAAAGAGGCTTTTAACGTTAAAAACCTGGACACATTTATATCCGGAGATATCAACAGCATTAATCCGGATTTGGGCATCGATGAACAAGCTGAATTACTGCCCTACGATAAACGATGGGAGTTTCCTCGTGAGCGGCTTAAGTTGTGGAGAATGAATTGTAAAAATGTGGAGAAAGAATTTTAATGTGGAGAAAGAATTCTTAGTTTGGGTGGGAAGCTTAATAGCGTCCTCGTAATGAACAGGCAAGCAATTGGGCTCGGACGCGTTTGGACGTGTATGGAAGGCCGAAGCGACAGATATCAGCCAAAATGGAGCAATTAGCGTGGTCGCTGTGAAAATGGTGAAATCGCATGCCAATTACTCAGCTTTCAAGGCTCTGCTTTCCGAACTCAAAATCATTTGGGTTCCCACTTGAACGTGGTAAATCTACTCGGAGCTTGTGCCAAAAACGTTGCCAAAGGTAACTCTTTCAAAGAGGGGAAGTTTTTAGTCATTGAGAATTATAACGGTTTCGCTTTTTATGCGAGTTATTTGTCATAGTAGAGTACTGCAAGTTTGGCAACATCCAGAATTACGTAATCCGTCATCGTGACCAGTTTGTCAATCAAATCGATCCCCTAAAAGGCACAATTGAGCCGAGTATTGGCGCCGACCACTTTGCAAAGCTGTCGGAAGCTGCAGCCGAGTACGTTCACTGTTTTTCTTCGTTGCAAGTGGCATTTTTACATCATAGTAACATTATTGAATCACTTGCAGGGCCGCTCGTTTAGCTGAAGCAGGCAATGAAATTCCAATTTCACCTGGACCTGAGGGAGGTTTGCAAGGGAGAAAATTACAAAAAGAAAGGCGCTGTAAGTTATACCCTCTCCTTTTCAAGTAGAATTCGTAAACGATTTGATGTACAACATTCTGTCTGATATAGGATCCTTTACCTGTAAAATGGATGGCGGTGGAGTCTATATTTGATCATGTGTTTTCCACGCAATCTGATGTGTGGTCCTTCGGGATTGTGCTTTGGGAAATCTTTTCCTTAGGCAAGACGCCATATCCGGGTTAGTCTTGTAAAAAAAACAGCATAGATTTGCATTAACTCGTGCGTGTCACGTTCTCATAACGTTTATTCTCTAATCTGGTTTGCTATATAGATATGCAACCTGATGAGGTGTTTTTCAAGAAAATTGATGACGGGTACCGCATGGAATGCCCCAAGTACGCCAACAAAGACATGTAAGTTGGTTTATGATTGGACACACCACCGCAACGTTATTTTGTTAAAGAGCAGTTCTGTCATAGTGGACGTATGATATATTTGCTGTTTTTAGATACGACGTGATGACTCATTGCTGGAGTTCAGATCCGCGTTACAGACCATCTTTCACGGATTTGCAAGAGAAACTAGGAAATCTCTTGGAAGCCTCCGTTCGGCACCATTACATTGATCTTAACAACCCGTATCTCGCGTTAAACAATGAGCGCAAGGGGAGTGACTATGTGGATATGATAGGTTCACCCGATTATATCTTTATGGCCAGACCTTCGCCTGCTCGAGATCAAGATTATGTCAATAGTCTCGCAGCCTATAAGGGTCAGGCTAATAACGACGACAATTTTATGGGAACATCGCCCAGCTCTATTGCTCCGTACACCGATCTTACTGCGAATAACTTCCGTTATTTGCTCATGTCTCCGATCGGCACAAACACACTGGATATTTTTGGTCCCAAGGGTGTTAATCCCGAGTTCAATTTTGATATAAACTCGGGATGGCTACCTAGAGTGGAAGAGGGAGTATTTGACATGCAGGAGATGAAACCTATGGTGCACAACTTTGGTGTGGCTTTTCCGGAAGTCACAGAAGTTCTGTCTGACAAAAGTGTCATGCATAATGACAAAAACTTGCATCCTGGCGAGCCAGCTCGACATCAGGATTTGGGCCTCGACAGCCCCACTCGAAGCTTTTCGAACCCGAATTAGGCTTTACTTTTCCCTCTCATTTGCCTAATAACGAACCTAATAAACATTAGCTGACACAAACGTCTGCTACGGAACAACTCAGTTGTGATCTCAGAGCACCAACATTGTCCCAGCCAAGTCCAACCTACTGTTGACGGACTTGTAAGAATAAAAATCAAAAAGGTTAGTTTCAGTATACTTGACATGCTTCTGATTATGGGCCCAATTTTCCTAGTATGCTTCAGTGAATGTATTGCTGGGCTTGTTAAGCTTTGTAGCTTTGTGTGTGTTTATTATAGAACTGTCCTTCTTGGAGGCTTATTATGGCCACGATTTCTTACCTATATTATCCTGGATTGTGCAGGAATCATCGAGAATTTATGCTGCGTAAAATGATAAAATGATGTGTTCCTTTTTAGAATAACGGAAAGTAGATAAAAATAAATCCAAGTTAATTCTTTGAACATTCTTATATGTATAATCTCCAATTCATTGGAATCATGAAGTCAGGCTCAAAGTTAGGTTTCGACAGTTTGGTTAATCTTAATCATACTTGGGTTTTCTAATGTCTTAAAAGCTGGTTCTTAAAGTCAACTGTGGATTGGCCAATGTTAAAAAATTGCGCAATTGGGAATTTATATCCAAAACGTTACGCAAAGTCATAAATGTTATTGACCCTTAAACATGGTATGTTTAAGGAAAGGCGTGTAATTAAGAGAAGCGTTCAAGTGTCGAAACGCTCCCAAAGTATGTGGTAACCACCAAAACAAGGTTCAATGTTTTTCAACAAGAGACTAAGAGAGAGGAGAAGGACAAGCCCCCTGTCTTTCTTCGTCGGTTGCTAGGTTTGCCAGAGAACAGGCCAGAGAAGGAAGGAAACTTTTGGGATGTTGTCCTTAAGGTGAAGCAAATATATGTATACAATGAAGGTAGTATTGTTTCCGGCCAGGCCATTGGCACTTTTGAGGACGTGCATATAGTTAAGAAGTGTTGTCAAACCTAACCCAAGGCCAAGCTGCAAGGTGGGCATTTCAACTTTCTGGTCACACTAGACCAATGAAGGTATATATATACACGTGTTACTGTATGTATAAAGCCTTGAAGGTTGAGTTGAACCTCACGCCTCATGGTTTCAATCGAAAGGTAACCTTGCAAAAGAATCGGAAAAGGGACAGAGAACTGTTTATCCCGGATACCTCTTCTCCGCAAAGGTTCGGGCGCGGTTATCCTTTTCCGTAAGAAAACCAGGATCCTGTATAGAGCGCTCTAAGATAGCCAGCGACACCATAGAAAAATACAACTTGGGTTCACAATTAGAGCAAACCATCAAAGTTTCGTTCCGTCACGCGCGACGCAGTCATTGCTAACTTTGCATTAAAGAAAGCTTTGATTACATCGACATAAATGAGTAATCGCGGTAAGAAATAACAAATTATAAATAGAACATAAAAAAGAGTCACTAATACCTGTGAACAGCTACATAATTAAAACTAGAAAAGGATTTGAGTACTGGCTTGGACATTAAGAGCCGTTTTCTAGTGTTAAAGTATAGGAGTTTCGACCTTACTGACAATCTTATGTCAGTAAGGTCTATGGTGCTATGGTCTATGGTGCGTTTTCACATAGAAAACTGAACCTTATCGTTGTTGGCTGTCGTCGGCAGCTGCCAATCAAGTTCAGAAAGTTTTGGGACCCAAATAGAAGCGTCTTTTATGTTAATCAGATCAGTAGGTCATCAAACGCTTGGTCCAGCTGAGGTTTCCTCGTACCGCAAAAGGACATGGGAGAGAGAAAACCTCCTATATGACGCTAATAACCATATAGCCTATCCCTTCATCGTAAAATTTCAGATGGTCCTTTTTCTTGAGAAGATTAAGTCGTACGTTTTCCTTTCCTTCTTTTCTTAAAAAATAATAATAAAATAAACCAAATGACTGACTTTTCAGAAAAAAAGACCTGCAAGTCTAACCAGACTTCCAAGTTTCTTAAGGATAAGCTTCGTCTATTAGTCGATTCCACGTCTTGACGCGCGGTGCTAAAAGGATAAAATAACGAGAAAAACCTGTTGTCCAGATGTAATTATTGCTGACGTTTTCGTTTTTATGTATTTGTATGTCGTGTGTTAGTTAGGGAAGGGTTTTTTTAGAAAAAAGGACAGTGAGTATGCACCTATACTCGTTTCACATGCTTGCCTAGGCAGTGTGAAGCTGCCATAATGTTTATGCTCCACTGCGTGTGATGACGCGGCCAAAAACC
>RJJA01000765.1:1020-14018 GCA_003724045.1 Lepidurus arcticus | reverse complement strand
GGTTTGGTTAGGTTAGGTTTGGTTAACCAATGACCAGAGTGCTTAACCAATAAGCGCAGAGCTTTTCATTCCATTGGTCCCTTGAAGGATTATAGAACCGTAGGCCTATTGTCGGGGCTCGTAGGCCTATTGTCGGGGCTGGTAGGCCTTTTGTTGGGGGCTCCGTAGTCTATTGTCGAGTCGCCCCTATGTCCATACGTGCCATATCAATAGCCTGGTTATCTTTCAACGCTCACGGGAGTGTCCAATCTGCCCCTCTTTTTTTGCCCATTTGGCCCCGCCAGCACAGACGGAACAAAAAGGTTGACATCACACAAACAAGTCAATGAGTTCTGGCAAATTTTGGCTTTCTATCTAACCACGTGGAAGACCTTTCCGTAGAAAAAAGTTTTACAAAAATAGCTTATGAAACACCGGAGATAGCTGACGAAATGTCAGATGGCAAAAGATTAGAAACTCACCTCAGAAAAAACAAAGTCTGATAATCTTTCACAAAAGTAAACAACACCAGTGTCGCTTTCAATATTACATCCTTCATGTGTAAGGAGCGTTAGCTGAATTTAGTGGATTTTTTTATCACAAGATGGCAAAAATAACTCAAAGTGTTCAACCTGCCCTGTGCCCAAACTGCCCCGGTCTCCCCTATATAGGTTCAGAACGCTCCAAATGATGGCGAACTGTAACAGCGAGTAAGGCAGGACTACAAGTAAGGCCAAACTGTACCCTCTTCCAACGGAATGCAACCAGTTCACAATCAGTGCTATCGAGTTTTGCAGACCATAAAAACCTTAGCTAATCCCGGTCACTAATTCAAACGCAAATCTGGGGAAAGGCTTCCTGAAGATCACAAACTGCCGGATAACGTAACATGCGAAAGCGTAGTATAACTTCCAATAACGCAAGGGCAACGTGAAAGAGATTGTAAGTAAGAGGAGAAATCCAGCGTTGTGTTTGTTCACTTATTAGAGAGATGTCCGCCGTAAAACTTATGTAAAAAAATCTGAAGCAAGAAGACTTCTTTAAGAAGTAGGGGTCCTGCATTGTGTTGTTTAAATAAGCTCAATGGACATGATTGTCACTTCACAAATATATTTCAATACCAAGTCACAAGAGATAATCCGCTAAAATAGCAACATAACAACGTACTGAGTTAAAATAATGTCAACTCTTGTCAAAGTTCAAACTACACTACCCGGAATGTTCGGTCGAAAAACTTTTTATACGCTCCGTCCACATATAGGTTTCATGTTCGTTTTACAAAACATTGCGAGGAGTGCACGGTCCAAAAAATAGCGTCAAAGATAAAAATTTTGTCTACAATAAAAGGTCTACATCCTAAAAAATTCCCAACTTCCTCCCACCGGCCAAAATACGGCTAATAGTTATCAGCATTTCACGAATCTTCTGGTTGGCTCGCCTGGCGGCTTGCCGGGAGGATCGTACTCGAGGAAGCAACGAAGAAGGAATTTCGGTGTCAGCATGACAATTCACTTTCAGTTCCATAGGGCATACACGACAAGGGTCGGTGTGTGGAGCCATTTGCAGTACCCAATACCGCGGATCAAGCGACCCCGTCTAATCCATTACAAAGTTTTACAATACGACCGATCTTCCAAAACAATCGCTTCCCATCATCGTGAATAAAAACAAGTTCTGCTTCTTTCGCTTTGACGGTTGTCCAGCAGAAAAATTACGATGACTGGCTCGAAGAGCCGTGAGATATTCTAAGTACCAACGTTGCCAAAAACTTTGAAGAAGTGATTGTTGTCGTTGGGGAATTTTCGGTAAATCTTTGAGTTCGGGTGTCTCGAAAGAAGAGAGGCCGCACTACAATGTGGGACGAATTCTTCCGGGCAAAAAATGGGAAGGTGTAAGCGGTTGGTCGTCGTCAATATCACTTGAGTTTTGAGTAATAGGACGGTTATTGAGCTGGGCCTATATTGCGGTCAGCAGGGTTGTTAACTCCTGGTCATCCACATGGGCTCGTCCTCAAGTTCTTTAAAGGGGGAGTAAGGTACGAAAAAATAACAAAAATATGTTATAGAGGTGACCAAATGAAGTGGCTGAAGAACCCCTATGTCAATTATGCATATTAACCGAGTAATTAATTATTTAGTGGTTTAAGCTCCACTCCTTTGGTCCAAAATTCAAATTTCCCTATACTTATAACACGGAGGGACAGTTGGCCGGAGACCTAGCGCCTTTACCTATTAGCGCATTCAAAATCGGACCTTCGATTTATAGGGACGGCACCATTATCTTTAATTTGAATGCTCAAGCTAGTCTGTAGGTGCTTTGGATAATTTACAAGCTCAACCACAAAAAACGACATTTTCTTCACGCGATCGCCGTCCTGCCGGGCCGAGACCCGCGCCTGAGAGCCTTTGGGCAAGTTTCGGGTCGGCTTCGCAGTCGTGAGCCCATCCCCTGGCAATGGGACCGCGCGAGGCACCTCCTCCTATGCGTGTAACGCTTGCTTCATGGCGTACAGCGGAGCCCACACGTCGCGGCGCGAAGAAAAAGTCATTTTTTTGTGGTCGAGCTTGTAAATTATCCAAAGCACCTACATAATCCTTAATAAAATTGGAGGTTGCATCAAAGTTTGTGGCATTGTCAGATAGGAATACAAGAGGACATCCCCTTCTGTTAATAAACCGTTGTAAGGTATGAAGAAATGATTGGTCACTAAAACTGGTCACTAATTCGAGATGACCGGCACGGATTTTGGCACACGTAAACAGACAAATGTACAATTTATTCTCTCGTTTCTCTAAGTATTTATAGTGAATACCGGTCCAAGAAAGTCCAAGCCTGTCACCTCGAAGGGAAAACCAGGCGATACCCGACAATAGGGAAGCGGGGCCGCTTGGGTAACATTGTAAGACTTCAGCCGTTTACAGATGACACATTGGCGAATAATCTTTTTGACTAGAGGAAGTACAGCCGGTATCCAAAAACGTAGACGAAGAAGGTTCAAAAGAGCGTTAGGACCAGAGTGCAAAGTTTCACGATGGAAATGACGGATCAACAATGATGTATAAACTTATGGCAAAGCACCGAAATTAACAAGAAAACGGCGATAATCGCGACTTGAACGAGCCTTTATTGAGCGCAATACAATGATACACTACCCAGCTTTTTACCAACACCAGACCCCTCGCCACGTAGCACACCTGAGAATCTAGGAGGGTCACTCCCCGTATGGCCTTCTAGCGCCACCATACGGGGGGTGCGAGGAAAAACATAGAAAAGAATAGAAAGTTCTGACAAATGACGTAATAAACGACTTTTTAGATAGTAAAATAGGGTGTCGACAGATAAAGGCAAAGAGGCATTTTGAATTCGACCCTTACAACGCATGACGTACAAGTTCTTTAGAAAGGTGTCCCGTTTGTTTATTTTTACCCTTTAAATTGTTGAAAAAATCGGAAAACCCACGAAAGTACGTTAACTAAGTTACGCCAGGAACAAAAAAAATCTCAGGAACCACTGGCTTACAAAGGGGAACAGGGCATTTGCGCTGCACTAGAAGGGATACTAAACTACTCTGTTCATGGGAGACTTCATTAAGAGGTCGCTTAAAAAAATGAGGACTTTTATTCCAAGGTAAGGAATCTCGAAGCTTCTCTAGTGACATACTTCTCGTAAGCAGATCAGCAGGATTTTCTGTCGAAGAACAGTGAAGTAGTTGGGCTTGAAGATTGGATATACACCGCTGAACTTCGTTCGCTCGTATTTCCAACACGCGACCGGGGGGGGGGCGAGTACCCGTGGACCAATGGAAAACAATACGAGAGTCGGTCCAAAGAAAAACTACGGGGGGTCATCCAGTCGGAGATTCTTAATAACAAAGTTGACCAGACGGCAAGCTAGGACCAAAACTAAAGGCTCCAAATGAGGGATTGTCAAAGGTTTAAGGGGCGCGATACGAGATTTAGATATCATAACGGAAGAAGAATCAGAAGCAACTAAATAAGCAACAGCACCGTAAGCGCAACAGCACCGTCCAAACTTCTTGCATAAGTAATTTTGCGGAAAGAACCACAGGGCTAAGATACCCTAAAGGATCAAAAATGCTACTGATCAGTTTAAGTAAAATTCGATTGGTCATGGATGCAGCTTCCAAATTCAAATTAGTGGAGGGTTAAGATATCAAGTCCATTTCCGGGGACCAAAAAAGTCCAGGGGTTTTAACAATAACCCCAACAGGAACTTCATTTTTCTTTTCGAAAAATGTCCGAAGACCAAGGCTGTTGGTGTTCCAATCTCGTAGATTTAACTTGGCTTCCGCAAGCATCTGTTGGGAGCTTTCGTATAATTGCTGCAAATATTCTTCGGTGTCGTCTCCAGTAGGTAGGTTAGCCATATAGATGTCTCGTTTTATCAATGACGGTCAAGGGGTTCGAGGGGTACACCCGTTTCCAGGTGTACGAATGTTAAAAAAAAACTGTGTAGCCCTGACAAATTGCAGAGTTAAGGGCTATAAATAGGCTACAATGCTACAAACTACGGTTACAAAATATAATGTTTCAAAGCTACACATCCTAAATAGTCCATTTTTAAAACTTTCCAACCCGTATAATATTGGGGGACAGCTGGCCGGGGGCCTGGCGACTTTGCCTATGAGCGCATTCAAAATCGATCCCAGATCTCATAGGGACCGTACCATGGCCTTTTTTGAATGCGAAAACAAGTCTGTAGGTGCTTTGGTCCGGGACCCGCGCCAGAGAGCCTTTGGGCAAGTTTCGGAGCGGAGAAAAAGTCACGCAGCAGAGCCCGCAAGCCACGGCGCGAAGAAAAAGTTGTGCCGTGGCTTGGGGTCTCCGCTGAACGCCATGTAGGAAGCGTAACCCGCAAAGTCGGAACCGCCGCTTTCGGTCCGCCAGGGGATGGCCCTCGACTTCGAAGCCGACCCGAAACGTTCCAAAAAATTCAAGTTCCAAAATCTTAATTTCGTAAATTCAAACGGTGAATATTGTCACGGTCTAATTTTGCAAGGGCATCAATCTAGCAAGGAATTAGAGTAATGTTCGGGAAAGGTGGGTTTATAGATATGTATTCGTGGAAATACAGTGGTAAAAGTTAAGGGGGGACTGACTACAACAACACAAAAGACTACCACAAAACGCACGACTACCCTATTCGACTAACGGACCAAGACTCCCTGTCCAAGACCCCCTTTTGCCAAAAAGCTTACTTTCCATAATTCGCAAAGCTGAGCATGCAATCCCACGTAGCTCCAGTGCTCCATCTGACACCATGTGCGTTAACAGGAGTGCACTTCAGCACATAGGGTCAGGGATCAACTTAGCTCTGTGCTACGTTGAATGCAAAGATTAGCAAAGCGTGAGAAAAGCAAGCAATGCGAAATGTATCCGTGACAATATCTTTTTAGCACTCTCAACTTGTTACTCGGGCTGCAGCACTGAAATAAAAGTTTTTACTGGTAGAACCATTCTGCGTTGTTTTGCGTTGCGTTGCAACGATTTTGGCGACTTATAGTGTGTTGGTGAATTTGGCGAATTCAGAGGGAATTTTCAAGTGTTGGCGAATTGGCCCCCCGATTCGCCAACACGTTGGCGAATCGAAAAAAACGCTTGCAAGCACATGATTAACATCAGGAAGCGTACACGCGTAATTGTTGATAAGCAACTGTCTAAAACTAAAGGAAAACACTCCACATAAATCACCCATTTTTCACTAACATTTGTAAGCAATAGTTTGAGCACTTTAAGCGATGACGTAGCAATTCCTGCTCATACCCCACAAAATTTGGTCAGTGAACTCCAGCCGCGGATTCTTTATGTCGATTTGCTGGAGTGAGGTGCAAAGCACCAGGCACTAAAAAACAATGTTCTTGTTTTGTATTCTTCGTTCCCAAGGTGCACAAGTACGTGGAAAAGAGTCTCTTTCTGACGTAATGACGTCGCACTGAGACTCTCAGCGACGTTAGGGATACAGCCAATTGTCAATCGCTTTCGACGTCCAATATGACGACCTAGCAACGTTCTGACGACGTCTATTTATGATGTCACGGCAACGTCTTTATTCGACGGTTTGGTAACGTACCAAGGCGACGTGAAAGCCACGTCTTATTGCGACGTTACATCGACGTATTTTTTATCGTATAAAAATGCATTATAACGCTTAGTAATAAATTGTGTATTAATCTAACCATCCAAAATCCAATTCTTTCAAGATCCTTCGCTTGTATGCAAACCATTCTATACACTGAAAAAAGAAGATATTTAAGGAAGGAAAAGCCTTGGAAAATATGAAATGTTGGCGACCCGTGTTTAGATTGCGCTCAAGTTTTAATTTTGCTGCTTTAACTCTTTGTCCGTAACTGATAATTTCCCTCAATTGTAAAGGCTCTTTCCTAGCAGTGCACTTTTTCTCCCTTTTTCTTGGCACTAGTCTTCTGAGGAATCACTGGTCTTGAAGAGCTCCACGTAATGCCTTCCCTCGCTTTGGAGCGTGCTTGAGAAACAAACACGATAATTTTTTAAAGCCATCCTTGTCCAGGTCAGGAAATCTTCCCTGGTTCAATCCTCCTGTGAAAAATTTGTGTTAGCATTTTGCCATGCTGGTCAAGTTTGTACATAATGGCATTCATTAAAGTCATATTTTGTTTAAATCCATTACTGCTTCTAAAGGGAAAAATTCAAATTAGATCTATGAGTCGAGTCTACAATATAAAATTGTTACCGTGTCCAGCATCTCTAGTTTTTGGGCTACAGCCGATGCGACCTATGCTGAGGTCTACTTCGTCCTCGTGACTTCACTCATCCCCAAAGATCCTCGGCGATGAGTTGGATTGAGAATGTTATTAGCTGCTTCCTTGTTGCGTTTAGATGGACCAGCACCATTGGCTGAAGAAACGAAAACGTTATTGATTTTTAAACTAAATTTTTAAACGAAAACGTTATTGGTTTTATTCTTACCCTGCATTGTTGACACAATAAGGTCAAACTCGTAATCATTTGGATCAGAAACGTTAATATCTGCTTCATTATTATTGTTGCGTTTCGATGGACCTGCATCATTATTGGCTGAAGATACGAAAGTGTAATTGATATTTCCGGTTTTTGCTAACTTTCTTACCCTGTGTTGACACAGGGTCAAACTCGTAATCATCCGGATCAGAAACGTTAATAGCTGCTTTAATGCTGCTGGTCGATGGACCAGCATCATTGGCTGAAGATACGAAAACGTTATTGATATTTCAGGTTTTTACTAACTGTCTTACCGTGTGTTGGCACAATAGTGTCAAACTCGTCATCATCTGGTTCAGAAACGTTATTAGCTGCTTTAAATGGCCCAGCAGCATTTGCCGAAGATTGTTCTGCAAAGATAAGAAATGTTATTGATATTTCAAAATTGAGTATCTACCTGAATGCAGTGGAATACTCGCCAAATCTTCGGCCTTGCTAGGCGTATAGGCTCGTTTGTTAAATTTGATTCATTTACCTTTTCCAATCTGCACTTTCGCTGCAGCAACTGGATAGGTTTCTAAATTCAAATAAATAAAACTTAGTAACTTACACAGGCGAGCGCTTCGAAAGGCTTACCGTGGGTGGAAACAATGTTTAACTCACAATTCGGCCAATTGAACTGTGGAGTTTCTCCCGTGGTAACGGCAATTTCAAGTCTTGTGTCTTGCAACTTGGGATAATAGCATCTGGTATCATAAACCTAATTTTTTGGCACCAATCAATCAATTCCACCACTTTAAAAGCCATAATCTAGAAACAAATTAATGATTAATAAGAATACTATATACCGTGCCAAATATTTCTTACTTCGAAGGGAATTTTGGGGACCACAACAAAGCACTGCTCGACTTAAAATGAAACCATGAAAGTGACGACAAAGTGAAGGTTGAACTCCCCAGTTGAATTTTGTTTCATGCGCTGTATTGTATATAGTGCTGTGTTTCACCGGTTAAAGCTTTAACGACGAGTCAACTCGCAAGGAGTCGTTCTTTCCACAACGTGTTCCCACGACTCGAGACCTTATGCGTTTGGAAGCACCACCGAGGACAAAACTCGAAAACCCGACATACATTAGAGGGGAAGCCGAAATTCATGTAACACAAAGAGCAATTCATGGAACCCAGAAATATAAAGAGCAAATCCCTAACACAGAAAGAGCAAAAAGCAAAAAGTTGAGCACATATAATTATAGAATGCCGGAATTTTTATACAGGGAGTAAAAGATTTTCGGAAAAATTATGCAGCAAAAATATCAATAGAAGTACTGGATTTGGGGACAGATCATCTCATGAGCACTTTAATCAGAATGTACTCTACAAATTCTTCACATAAACACAAATAGAAGATTTTATCCATCCAACGTTAGCTGATTTTAAATGTATATAATTACTTATATTTAGAAATAATTCTGAAGACGGTAATGTGTCGCTACGGCGGCGATGTAGTTCGTCTATAAAAATAAACTAACATGCACTACATACATTATGAAAAAGACCTAAACTCATATGAAAGTGGAGAAACAATCCACGAACCGTCTCGTCCGAAAAAAGGAAGTTTGAATCCTTTCCATTTAACAGCTTCGAGTGGGTAGCATTTCAATTGATAAATGACTGACCAACAAGGTATCAATGCTTTGAGAGGGAACAGGAAATTCAAAGCAATCACTACACGCAGTAAAATTCCTTCCAATAATAAAAATTCTTTTATTAATAATATCTCTTTTTATAATATTTTCTACGCAGAAAACTGATGTGTCCTACAAGAATACGACATTATTCGGTTCTTTTCGATGCAACTCAAAACGATCGCATACAACCTTCCCGAACTGTTGGCCCTGGTTACCCGGCGGCCATACAGGCCCACTGGAATGCATTTGTAGAAGGACTGGATTTTTAACTGGCACTATTTTCTTGACACCGTGACTTTCAAGCTCATGCAGCCGTTTAACAACTTGTTCAAGCATAGACTATTTGGTCTTGACTTAATTTTTTATCACTTGTAGATAATTTTCGGCCCAGTAGCCACTCCAAAGGGGAATGGGGCCAAAATTTTTCACGTCATCTACAAGCTGAATCAGGCCGTGACTGTTGTAAGACAAAACATGCCTGCTGTAAAGCATTGAAGATTCTTTTATGAATTTTTTAAACAAATCTCGACAAAAAGCTCTCGTCTGGTGACGCGAAAGTAATCTAACACCGACCGAGAATGACAAAAAATGGCGGTAGAAATTTTCGGGATAACATCTTTAAAGATAGCCACAGCTATGTAATCTCTAAACATTATAAACTCTGTCGCTTTCCAGCGCTTCAACTCATCTAGTCCTCTGGGTTTTCTCGAAAATTCTACTGGAACATGAGGTTGTATAGACTTTAGTTCAGCGAGCCGTAAGTTCATTGATGGATTTCTTGGGAAGGTTAGCTGGACTACTGACGCTTCGTGTTAAAAAACAAAGTAACCTTTTCGTAATACCTAAATCGAGCAAGTGAAGGTATTCACGCGGGAAACCTAAAATCATGTCCGTGCTTAAGTCCCCCGCTACATTAATGTCGCGATTGTGATGTGGTTTACTTGGATCTGCCTCTAAACGTAAATTGACCGTGATTACGATACGATCAGATTTCGTGATGCAGCCATTGTTGACGGACAGTTTATTGCGAACGGTGAAGAAGGGGCGTAAGCTGGGGTCGTCTCTATGCTTCTTCGACCAAGTACCATTGGTGATAGGCTTGAGGATTCAGCGGCTTGAGCTGTGTGTAATAACTACCAAATCTAACTCTAGATTTATCTCTAACTCTAAATTGTAGCGTTAAACCGAAAAAAATAGAATCAAACTTTGATCTCAACACGTGTATCTCTCTTCGAGGTTGCAAAAGAACTCCCCATCGAAAGATCTCGACCAAAAACAGCGAAACATCACGTCAGAAAAAGAAAAACCCTTTCCCCAGTTCAGAGGCCGTGGGTATTTTTCCAGGCCACACGTGACACTCGGCCACACTACCCTTTAGCGCCGTCCTCGGCGCGAGCCCGAACTGAGGTGTAATAACTCAACACAAGTTGTTCATTGTCGGCCACCAGTACCGATTACGAACCTTGTCGAGCGTTTTCGCTATGCCAACATGTCCTCCACTGACACTGTCGTGGCATTCAGACAGCACGATGCGTCGCATACACCGAGGCACCGCCAACCGCCGCCTTGACCCGCCTTCTCCGTGAACACGATAAAGCTTCAAGCGACCGGATGATGTCGTACAGAGACCGATCCCCTCTCTGTTGCAGAATAAAGTCATCCTTCTTGCAGCACGAACCAACAATCACCGCGCAAATAGACTGGGGTCTGCCTCTGGAATTCGGGACAACGCATCTGCAACCACGTTCCGGTTGCCTTTAATGTGCTGAATGTCAAAGTCAAACTCCTGCAGAGCAAGTACCCAACGTGCAAATTTCCCCTAAATATCCTTCTTTCGGAACAGCCATATCACAGCGGTGTTATCCGTTTGCAAGGTGAAATGCTTGCCAATCAAATATGGTCGGAGCTTCTGGACAGCCCATACAACGGCCATACACTCAAGCTCATTGCTATGCCATTTGCGTCTGCGTCGGTTAACCTCCGACTCAGATAACAAAGGACACCTTCGTTGCTCTCGTTGAGCTGCGCCAGCACAGCACCCAACCCGCTACCGCTAGCATCCGTTCAAAGAATAAGGGAGGCGGACTCGTTGTAATGGACTAAAGTGGGTGCGGTAGTTAACGATCTGATCAGGCAGCGAAACGACTGCTCCTGATCACTTCCCCAAATCCAAACAACCCCTCCTTCAACAAGTCGTTGAGAGGGCACGCAATACTCGCAAAATTTGCTATGAAGCGACGGTAATAGGATGCGAACCCCAGAAAACTCCGTACGTCGCGTGGATTCCTCGGCGTTGGGTGGTCGACCACAGCTTCAATCTTGCTAGTATCCGGACGAATGCCTTCACCAGAAATGACAGGACCCAAATAGAGGATTGTCCGACTTGTTAAAAGGCATTTGCTCGGCTTAAGCAACAACCCCGCTCGTCTCAGCGCCTCCAATACCAACGACAACCATGATATCGTCCAGATAGACTAGACAATGCCCCATTTCAGGCTTGAGACTGGAGACTTGGTGGCAGCGGTGGGATTGCCGATTGTATTGCTGGCGATTGCCTACAATCTGCATTTCGCGCTGTGTAATTTGGGACTGGTAGGTCAGTAGCTGGAATCTCTTAGGAGCGATAGGAGTYCTGGGTGTGGTCGCTGTGAGGTCCTTTGAAAAAGTGTACGAAGCGGGTCGTGGAGTACCTCAAATTGCTTTGGTGACAAGGACACAGTTTGACCTACCCCTGTCTATTGCATCCGCGACGAATTCTTTTGTATGGTGGTGGGGATTCGAAGATAAGTTCTGGTGACGACGTGGCAGAACGACCTCGTCCCAGGTCAGGAACTTTTCTGCGCAGTGGGAGAGTCCTTTCCAGTGTTCCACGTTTGCCCCCCGGAAACGTTATTCAGCCCTCCACTATGGCGAAGCCCGATGAAACCGGGGACAGCGAAGTGGTTCGTGCGTTGACAACGATGATGCAGCAGATGTGCCATTCGCAGTTACAACTGCAGCAACAGTTCGTAGCTCAACAACAGACCACGCAAGATATGTTCCAGAGGTTAGCTGACCATACGTCATCGGCTGCATATACGGCTCCAGTGAATGGCCCCATCGTCCCGGAGTTCAGGTGTGATAGCGACGTTATCGCTTGGCTGAGGGATTTTGGGCAGGTTGCCGGACTTCAGGGGTGGGACCCCCCTGCAGTCTGCAAGCTCAGTGGAGTTGCGCGCACTTGGCATGATATTGAGGGCGAGAGCTTGCGTGACTGGAGAGAGTGGAGTCAGAGGTTTGGGACGGTGTTTGGGCGTAACCTGACGTTGGAAGAGTGGCTCAGCAGAGTACAAGAGCGGGTCCAACAACCGGGCGAGTCAGTGATCCAATACGCTTTGGAAAAAGCTGATTTATGTCGGCGATGTCCGCATGCAATAGCGTAGAGCGACATAATCCCGTATTTGATCTGTGGGCTTGCATGCACTCAATATATTCCAGTCTTGTTAGTAAACCCGCCAACCACAGTCAGTGCCTTCCTCGACCCTATTCAGCGGCTTGAGATCGTGATGGGTCCTTCAGATGTTGGCGCTTCTGTAGGACGCCCGAAATTTGAGCCCGAGGGTCGACTGCCTTCTGCCATTTCTCAACGCTTAGTGACGCCGGTGAAATCCAGTCCACCTCCGTCTCCAATACCCGGTTCCGTGTCCGAATTGACTTCGGCGATGAGGGAGCTGACGCTGCAGCTGAACCACAGTATCCCGCTGAAGAGACGTGAGGGGAACTCTGGGGAGGTGGCACCTAATGAAGAACGGCCCATCGGTCCCCGCAGGCCACTGGATCAGTTCCAGTGCTATGGCTGCAAGATGCTCGGTCACTTGCGACGTGACTGTCCAACAAGTCCTCGCAAGCCCTCGGGAAACGGGTAAGCCGCCCCATAGGGCAGGGTCGGCTGTTGTCTATGAAGTTCCCGCTGAAGGTTCGCGGCTTCCCACGTTGAGTGCCGTGATCGACGGAGTTGGTTGCGTGGAGGCCTTGGTAGACAGTAGGGCCATCGGTAGCTTGGTTCGCCATCGGGATTTGGTCTCTTTGGTCCATTCAATCTCGGACAAGGACCGCTTGGATTTCCGATGCGCGAATGGACGTCCGTTCACCTCTGTGGGTTCCGTCTCGTTGACGGTGGAGGTTCTGGGGAGAGTGGTGGAACTCCCCCGCGTCTCGGTCGTAGATAACGCGCCGTTTGCGTTGATCTTGGGAAGCGACTGGTTTATGAGCGCCGATGCCGAGCGCCGATGCGATGACCGTCCGGGCTCGTAATGGACGGTTCGAGGTGGAGCTACCAGCATCGGTAGGCGGAGATAGTCGTCGGAGCGACGAATTGGTTCCAGGCACGATAGTAG
>RJJA01000764.1:520-14101 GCA_003724045.1 Lepidurus arcticus | reverse complement strand
ATGCTTCACAGATTTTATTTTTAACAGGTATCGAAATCTACAACATATATTGTTGTTATGTAAGCGAGATTCTAATTTTTTAATATAGTTATTTATAATATGTGTAGCTTTGAAACTTTATATTTTGTAGCCGTGGTTTGTAGCATTCTAGCCTATTTTGTAGCACTTGTAACTCTGCAATTTGTCAAGGCTACACCATTTTTTGTAGCATTCGTACACCTGGAAACTGAGTTTCGAACCCCTTGCAATTGGCATCCAGTGGCATAGTGCAAAATTACGATTTTTCACGATTTTGGCTCGGGGAACGTATCGAATTTTTTTTAGTAGCAACCTATGGGAAACGGCGTCCCCCAGAACGAAGGCTGTCCTGGAACGGACTGCGTTCGTTATGCGAGGCACAGCTGTATGATCAAGTTGAAGTGCAATACACGGATAAAGAAAAAATTCTAATAGATTACAAAAATAAATATCCATTAACTAACGAATCAACATTAGGCGTGAATAAAATGGAACAGGAAAAATAACTCAAACGCAATGCCATCAAGGAATATATTTATTTGAATTCATAAGTACGTTTCGTTACCCCTGTATTTGAGAACTTTTGCATGCATACAAGTTAAATCTTCTTTCCTCCAAATCGCAGTTTCCGTATCTCTGAGGCGTCAATATCATTTTTTCTTTTTCTCTTCAAGTCATTTTCAGTTTCTTTTTCTCTCTTACATCTTCGAAAGTTAATGCCTCAACCAGGAAAAGTAAACCAAACACTGAAATTACGCCTACGTTGTCGCTTTTTCAGCTCGGGAACATGGTTCTTATAAGTCTACATAACTACAATGATTTATCTCACTCTTCTCTCTTTCTTGTTACTCTGAACGACTAAAAGTAATGCCATGAAACAGGTGGTTGAATCTTTTGTTGTTGTTGCATATCCATGTCACAGACGAGTTATTGTCAATTTCGAGTTATAAAAAGGATTACGAATAAACTTTTGCTCGCTTTTTTCTCAAGGAAAAAAAAAGACAAACATAATAAGACCCGAAAAGTTTTTCTTAAAGGGGGGTAAAGGGGAGGGAGGAGATTGAAAAAAAAGCAAGGGAAGAAGTTTCGGGTCAGACGAGGAATACATTGATATGCTGACGTTTTTCTTCTTTTTGTTGTGGCGGTTTCAAACAAACTTTAAATCCATCTTCACTTCATTGGCGACTAGACCCGCAAAGCGTTGATTTCTGGGATCCTTCCTTTTTTTGTCCCTCTCTTCTTGATCATTTTCTTTTCCATTCCACCGTTTTTCTTACAATTCAAGAGTTTCCATTTGCTCTATAAAGGCCCGAAATAAATCAACAGGAAACGAAAAATCTCCCAGACTTTGGCCTTAAAAAATAATAATAATAATAATAAAAATGGTGGATCGGCCACAAAAGCCTAGCTGCCCTCCTTTTCTTAAGTTTCTCAGACTTGTTCTTTAGCTTTCTTGAACCCACGAGTTCCGTCAGGACCTCGTGGCTGACGAACTACGGTCAAGCGAGGGCCATCATCCATAGACATGGCTCTCAAACGGACTTGTAAGCGTTCTGGACGTGGTGTAGGCGTTTGGCTCTCCCTATACAACACAAAAAACCATTAATACGTATCTATTTGGATTTAAAAAAAAGAGTCCAATGAAAAGTGAATAAAAGAACAAAAAAATTGGTGACTTACACTTTAACTACATTGACAGCCGAAGATTTGCCAGTACGATGGTTGCTTAGAATGATAAATTCAACGGTATCGCCTGGCTGCAAAGCCACGTGGTCTTTCACTTCAGAGACGTGGAAGAAAAGCTTCTTTCCTTCTTCCACTTCGTAGTTCAAGAATCCGTACTGACCTAAAAACGCAAAGCAAAGATCAAAACAACGTTAAAGCATACCAATTAAAACTCCAGTACAAATATTATAATGTAAGACGTATGAAACAAGTTAGAAGTATATCCCTAAATCTGAAGTGTAGCTATTTTTACTTTCTTCACTCTTAGCTTAAAACTTCTAAGCTCAGCGTTAGACCTCAGCCTTACCTTCATAGCACGATAGTAACAATTTACCAATAGTCTTAGGGCTCCCATATAACTTTGCTTATTGATGGGAAAGTCACAGACGGCAGTGATGTTTGTTATTTTTTTTACGAAAGCCTTGTGTAAGAAATCAAAAAAGAAATAGATAGCTTACTGTCGGCAAAAGTTTCTACGTTTGTTTTGCTTCTGAAAAGTACAATTTGTAGCCAGTTTGCTGTAGCAGCAGAATATCCCAAATTAAGTCGTCAAACTTCAAACAAAGATTTCTCGAAAACGGCTTGCCAGATTTGAAAGCAATCTAAACCAAAAAATTTCTTTTCGTAGTACATAGTGCACAACCAAAGGACAATTTTTTTTGGTAAGGTATTTCTCATAGTTGCAAACTTCATTTGCATATTGCTAATTTATTACTCATTGGAAAAATGTGCATTAGTTGTGCACTAACTGTTAGCAAACTAAAGCTTGCTGCTAACGGTTGTTTTCATGAAATGTACTGGTTTTCTTAAAAAGTTGTTCCGAAATTCTCCATACTAAGCCTATACCGAGCTAAGGTATACGAGAGGCTTAAAACTATTGGCTCAGCTTCTTGACCTCGTTCGTAGCAAAAAAGCAACGTATCCCAAAAATCTTGTCAACTCATGTTGATTTGGTGTATGGTAGGGTTAGTTTAAAATATCAATTCAAAGTAATAAAATCGGTAATCAAACTTTATGTTCTAAATTGTGTACCTTAATATGTACTTAATAAGACGTAGTGTTATTAGTCAAATTACGTACTTGTTTAAAAAGTAAAAAAAGGAATTCTTTGGCAATTCAATTCAAAATGTAAGCTTTCCTAGGGCGATATTAAAAAAATACATATAAAATATACCTTTAACGGCGTCAACTTGGGCTTTCAACGTTGGGCGAATGGGACGAATTGCAGCGGCGCGCGCAACTTTGTTCTCCTGATCTGGATACTCCTCGAGTTTGAAATGCACTGCGTCGCCTTTCTGCAAAAACTCTCGTTTGCTCTCTAAAGAAGTGATGCCAAATTCATAGGTAGGACCGTCTCCATCAACTAACACAAATAAGAACACCAAATTAAACCCAAACCCATAACTAATTTCCACCGAAACTTTAAAATTAATTGTAGAAGAATATGGAACAGTCCACGAAGAATACAAAAAAGAACACGAGTACACAAAACAAAGTTTGGGAAAGAAACTGCAAAATTAAAGGGAAGAATTTACCGTCTTGACCCTGACGGACAATACCAGGGTAGCCAGTAACGTCCTGATTAACGGCTCTCAGGGGACGCACAATTACTCCCTCGAGCAGAGCATCTTGCAATTGGCCTTTGGGCAAACTGTTCTTTGGCAAGATTCGCACATTCTCTGCAGATAGTTTGCCTTGCGGTTGACCTTTGGTGGTGACAATATACTCTACTTCCATTCCCAAATCCAAGTCATCGACATCGCCGTCGAATTGGGAGTAGTGAAAGAAGATTTCGCGGTCATGGGACTCGGTTTCCACGAAGCCAAAACTTTCCTTAAGAGCCGCGATATAACCTCGGCATAGAATCCCGTCTCCATTAATTTTCTTGTCTTTCTTGACTTCTTCGCTTTCGAGGGATTCTTCTGACTTTTTGGCCGAGGAAGTAGGCGAGGCTTTATTTATCACGCGCAAGTTGAGCGCGTTGAAATCTTTATTACGTTTAATTTGCGCCAAATCGAATTCCACCTAAAAAGATACGATTTTAGGAAAATTTCTAAAAAATAAACTTCAAAATCTCGAAACATTTCAAATAAAATTCAAGCAAATCATACCTCGTCCCCTAAACGAGGGCAATTACGAATGTCGCATTCACGGGGATGAAATGGAATGTGCTCCGTACTGTTATTCTGGATAAACGAGACCAATCCGAGCTCATCACCATGTTTCTCACCATTCAACTAAATTAGCACGCAAAATGAATTAATATTTTTCTTAAAAACAAAAAAACACTAATAAACTTCAATGAAAACCAAAGCTAAACATGCTTACAATTTCAACACCAGACTAACAAGAAACAGTTTTATAGTTAAAAAAACAGTTGAACTATAATAATACTTTTTAAGATTAAAAAATAGAAATGCGAATGATCTTACTTTGGACGGACTGCGATGCGTCCAGCTATTAGCCGGTTCTCTGGTTACTGTTCCAACCATACTACGTTGAGTTATCACTTCAAACTGCACCGTTCCTGTTGACAAGGTTTTGATTCGGATGGCACTTTGCTTATTAGGCGGCGTCTGATCCTAAAACACAAAAAATGGAGAAAAATGGTCTCAAATTGTTCTTTCCATTAGCTTTTTAGCTGAAAGTTTTTATAATTACTGCACCTGCACAGTTGTAAATTCGACTTCGGTTCCCAAACCGACTTCTTGGTCAGGATCCAAGAGTTCGGAAAAATGGAAAAAGAGCCGAGCTTCACGATCAGCACAGCGAATGAACCCAAAACCTTCTTTCAAGGAGCAAACCACGCCCATTTCTCGTTTTTCGCCCGAAACGGCAAACGACTCTTCTAGCAACTCGATATTCGTTGCTCGTTGCAACTTGTCGCGCCGATCTACTGCGACATTGAATTGCACCCAATCTCCATGCCTTTTAAAATAGAAAAAATTAAATAAGAATAATCTAACAAATACAATAAGAAAACAACAAATTAATAGAATTATATTAAATGAGTGAATCAACATTGTAACTTAGTCATCTTTCAAATTACTAATCTTTAAAGATGAGTGGAATTAAAATTAGCACTAAGGGTTCATAGGGAACTTCCAAACAAGGTTTTGTATCACTGGGATTTCTCAGAAAAATCCAATTTTTCACAAATTAAACTTACTTCAGAGTATAATCACCCTTTTGATCCTTATCCCCGAAGGGAATTTCCACTTCGGAACGATCTTTGCCACGGTAACGCAGGCGCCCCGATAAGGGATCAGCATTGGCGTTGCCAGGAGAGCCAGGAATATGCTTCTCCAAGGGTTTCAACACCTGGCCTTTGGTAATTTCCGAAGAAACGTCCTCAAATATCACACTTCCTGGGTCCAAACGAGTGATTTGCACCGCCACTTCTTTTCCCTGTGGGAAGGAGAACGGATTTTCATTTAGATTCCATCAAACTTCTCTAAATGCATGATTTTCAAGTTGGACAGGTACTCACATTGCGAGTTTGGATGGAAAATTCCACATCATCACCTAATTGCAGATCTTCAGGCAATCCTTTGGCTTCGGAAAAATGGAAAAAGATCTCGCGGACCACATCGCCACGTTCTATGAAACCAAACGAGTCTTTCAGGGAACAAACCACGCCTTGATAACGCACTGGCTGGGCGGGGTCTTCCAACCTGATGTACCTGGCTGCCAGATTGCCGCTCCTACTGAAATATGCAAATCGCGAGATTATAATTCGTTCAAAAAAAGATTAAATAGGAAAATTACAAAGCTTAGTTGAGTATCTTTTGAAAATACGTAACTAACAAATAAACTAACCAGTAAAGTAATACCAAATTAATCAATTAACAGAAATTTCACTGTGAAATAAATCATAATAAATGCAATTAAATAAAGTGTCAGGCTAAAGCTACCTTTGATTGGTGGCAATTTGGAAGCTGACTTTGTCTCCTGTACGCAAGCTGACATTGCCCTCCACGTCGTCTTTATTGTAGGGCAAGAAAAAGCACTCTCCGCGGTTCTCATAGGAAATCCTGCCCTGGTTTTGCCCCGGGCCCAATTCCGTCGTAACGGTCCCAGTGACACGTTCTTCCGACAGAACCACTTCGGGCGCTATTTTGCTTACGATGGAAGCTATGGGTTTCCCGTTACGTTTGTCGTAAGTGACTTCGAATTCCACCGGATCGCCAATTTTCAGGTGCTCTATATTCCCATCGAATTGCGAGAAATGGAAGAAGAGGCGCGCCTGACGTTCGCAGCATTGAATAAACCCATAGGAATGCTGCAAAAAAAAAACGAAATTAAAATCACGCAAAATTATAAACTGAATGATTAAAAACCTAAACGAATGTTACATAAAATAAATTATAAAAATATTTAAAATGCTTACAAGGAGTTTCTCAATAATGCCAGTTTCACGATTGCTCATACTATTGGGTGAGGTCGAATTCGCAAATTGCGCGACAGGAGGGGGTGGGTCTCTATGGAAACTCGACTTGGACGAGTTCGAATCATCTCCATTGAGATTGTTGGCGTTGAAGGTCCCAATCGAAAACGAACCCATGTCGTTGTTAACCGGTGGGGGACGAATAGTGGGCGGTGCCGAAGACAAGCCATTGTTGACAGGGCGAGCGGCATTGTAGTAGTTGGAGCTGGTCGCCGCATTGTTACTGGTACTTCCAGTTGCCATTCGCGACGTGGAGAAAGTATTGAAGCCCAAATTGGAGTTGGCAGAGCTGGAGGGCGTGGCTCCACTGTAGGGATATGAGAGGAAACTAGGCGTGGCCACCGAAGGCGTAGGTTTGGCGAAGAAGTTGGGAGTAGCAGCAGAGGGCATAGGATTCCACGGATTCGACATTTTTTTTATATTTTACACCAAAAACTTAAATTATTCTTTGTGGGATTTTTTTTTATAAAGCGTTGTAGGAACCTTTTTGGTCGCTTTTAACTTGTTCACATGCACACCAGACTCACACTCAGCACTCTTTGTAGTCGAATTCTGAATTCTTTGCTTTTTCCCATATGTCTTTTGTTTTTCGCAGGCAATATTTAAAAACGTGGCTTACAAAAAGACAATATCACAGATAAGGCAACAATGTAAGCTTCTTTTTAATTATTCGTATGAGTTTCTTGCTCGAAAAGTTCTAGATTTTTTTCTTCTTTCTATTTTTTATCTTGTAATGGAATTATTTTTTTCTTCGTTAAGTTTTCGTAATCTAACTAGCAAAACTTTCCTTGTTCCTTTTACAATTGGCAGGCCCAAGTTTCTGAAAGCTTTTTGCTTTTTTTTACTATGGGGAGTACACAAATTGTTCTCTTTTTCTGTGACAAAACCAAATAACTAATTCACCTGAGCCTTTCCTGGTTCAATGTCAAGGAGACGATATTGGCGCAAATATATATAATTTTGTTGTTTTTTTCCTTTTTACTTGGGGGAGATGGCTAGGGTGAAATGCACGTTTTTTTGTTTGTTTATGTCGTTCTAGGAGAAGGAAAATATATGAAAAAACTAATTTTGACAACGGGATGATAGGCTGTTTAAGATTTGTAGAGTTTGATGAAGGAAGATTGACAAGTTGCAATTGAGGTAATTCAGTTCCAAAAAGATCCGTCTAAGCAGAAGTTCAGATCTTGCTTGGATGCTAAAGCAAGTATTTTTTTTAGGGGGAGTTTTAGGCTAGTTACAGCCGTTTGTTTGTTAATTTCTTCTTTTTTTTATTAAGGGTGGATTTTTTTTGCGCGTAGCGTCGTTGGGTTTCTTTTTGGAGGGGAGAAATAATAGAATATGAGCAAATTAAGGTGCAAACTAGTCTTTGGTTCCGGTTTAAAGAACCAATCAACAAACCAGCCACATAAGTCGGAACTTGAAGTGAAAATACGTTTCTTCCTTCGTAATTAACTTTGCTTTTTTGTTTGTTTTCTTTAGGTTGCGGTTGGTGACTATTAACGGTACAAAATCTCGTAGTTTATTATGGTTAGCGAAGTTTTCGTGAACTGCAGACTGTGAACGACACAAAGAGAACAAACGTTATTAGCAAGTTCAGTTCACCAGAAACGTGGTCGTATCTTGCACAAACTCTCAGCCCAGGCTGTACACAAAAGAAGCCCTCCAGCATAGCTTAGCCAAAGCCAGGCATGGCCACAACGTTTCCAAGTGGGATAATATGTGTAATAATGCAAGGAGGGGGTCAAAAATGAATTTAAAATTACAAACACTAAATAAAGTATATTACTGGTTGATGATGGTGTCTTAAAAGAACAATCTGGGTAGGAAATACAGTACTTATTCCTTCACTACGCGGCAGTAACCTTCCGCCATTTTGTTCCCGTAAAAGTAAAGTGGAGTCACAGAGTGGAGTCTGGAGTTGACTTCGCAGTGCAGCTTGTGGTACCCCTGGTTGATGACTTCCAAGCAAGCTTTCAAGGCGACTTCCATCACCATCTAGAAAACAACTTTTAAGCCAACTTGCAGTAACCTCTAAAGTTGACTGGATAGTCGACTTATACAGTGAATGTAAAAGCTGCAAGTTCACTACGTAGTCTTTTAGGCTAAATACATTCGATAAATGAGTGTTATAGTTCTACTATAGTTCAGATAATTTAAATAGGTTTAAGTCGTATACAGAAACTTACTAAATAAGATTGGGTCTAAGATTTGCCCTATTTGGTTTGCACATTGACTGAATGACATATTCTGTAGCGTAATTTACCGGAATTTATTTCAAAAAATGAATTATAATTATAAACAATCGTATTTTCTAATTTTTTTTAGAAATCACAAGTCTTTACATGCCTAAATAGCTTAGCGAAAATCACTTTTAGATTCCATTTTCTATTTTTTTGCGATTTTGCGCTAACAATAGAAGTCAAATTGAAAAAAACTGTTTTCAACGAATTTTTTTTAAGGAGAATGTATTTTCGAGGCATAAAATCCGTGAAAATTTTGCAAAGATTCTGACAATAACAACGAAGAAAAAATTGGCTGGTTAGTGCACCGGACGGAATCTGTTTCTTTTTTATGGAAGTTAACGAGAGGAGAAAACGTGCTCCTGGCAGTACAGTGGTTCTCTAAGTCCACGCCTATCACAGTATTCAAATGGAAACCGGTCTATAGACGTTCTCAACGTTTAAGCAGCCAGTAAAAGTTCTTTAAAATTCCGAATGGACAATAAAAAAAAAACGAAAAAAAAGCGCTCGGAGGAAAGGCACTAATACAATAACCACGCCTTCCTTATTTTAACTCTTTCTCTCCACTCTGATAATTTATTCTTTTAAGTAACTGATATTCACAAAAGCTTTTCTGCAATAAAAAGCCATACCATTTGGGTTCTTTTCTTACAAAATAAAAAGTATTGCACCACCTACCCCAAAACAATTGGGTTATTGATAACACACTGGAAAGGTAAATTGTAGAAAAGGGGAGGAACATGATCGGTTAGTGCTACTATGCAATTATAACTTCGTGCCCCAAAACTGTGAACAGACAGAAAAATTCTTGCAATTGATATTTTTTTCCTAAGCAGTTAAATTAGCTGATCGAAGATCTTATTCTTTAATGTGGCCAGCATAGACAGAGTGTTTAACTCCAAAAGTATGGGCAGGACTACGTTCCATGGTAATCTATAGCAAAATGCAACAAAAACATAATTATTAAAAAACAACAAAAATTTTTGCATAAATGTACTTTTTCCGGTGAGTGTGCTCCAGGACCGGGTTTCTGGGTATGATCCGAAGGAATATTAGTACGCACACTAATGGAAAACGAGGGAGATTTCACAGCTTTGTACTTCTCGGGCGAAGCTGTATCATATCGGCCTGGACCAGGATTATGGATACGTTCGTCCGAAGGACTCTTCCCGCGCCCAGCAAGAGAGTACGCTGGCGCTTGACCCGCACCCATCGCCGCAGGCAACGAATACTGGTTTGGAGCTAGAATCGAGTGAAAATATAACCCAAATTTCCATATTATAATGTATACAAGATATGAGATTCGGGTAGCTTTCTTACCAGGCGTATTATCAGGCTTGTTATTATTCAACTTAACGCCAAACGAAAAGGCTGGAGCTCCTTCCACCACCAATTTTTCGCCCTTTTCAGGGTTATAAGAGCCTGGTGCAGGGGTAATGTCCAATTTAGGATCCTTGGGTCGTCCACTAATGGTTGGTGCTGGAGTTTCGTCTTTGCCTTTATTATGAACAAGGTAAAAGCCGTCATAAAACGTTTATTGACCAACTCCAATTCGGGGTGCTGTGTATATATATATGTCTACAAGCTTTTTTTCTTATGTTGCTTTATAATACCTTTATTGTTGAGCTTGGCAACATTGTACTGGCCGGGACCGGGTCCGGGACTATCAGTCTTATTGTCGTGCCTAGAAATTTCCAGAGAGAAATCGGAAAAGAATCCATCAGTCATTTTTGTTCCAAATTGGTTTTCGTCACGCGATTATATAGTTGCAATTTACAGTATCGCTATGAAATCTAATTTCCGCATTCTATGAAATGTCGTCGACAAAGTTAAGTTACTCTCGACTAAATTTATTTGCAGAGAAATTCAAAGCTATAATTTCTTCGCTTGCTTCTACGTTTTAGAGGAAGTTTAGGTATACAAAGTGTCAAAATGTAACTTTTGACAGTTTTGAACAATCAACAACTACACTATGACACGAAATTTCGTGTCAAAACGCTCTCCAAAAATCAAGACTTTTTTAATGTTTAAATTACTATGTTCCCATTCCTTTCCAAGTATACAGCTGCTTCTACAACTTAGTTCTATAAATCAGAAGAATTACAGTTTCTGCCAACTGGTTCTTTAATTTAAGACTCCAACTTAAATAACTAGTTAAACTTTACTTTTTCTAATTCATTGGTTAACTTATTATCTCTGACAATAAGGATTTGTTTTTAAAGGAGTTTCGTAATTATTCTTTTGAGTTATTTTGTTCTCAAAAGCGAACAGCCGATATTTTCGAAACTTGTTAAAAAAACCCGTTGTTTTTAAAAACCTTTCAGAATTCCTAATCTAGCAAATTCAATCATTATAAACTTTTGAAGTATAAAAAACTCCTTCTGGAAATTAAATTCTCTTGTTTTTAATTGTGTGTTAAAAAGTAGATTACTAAATATAAAAGCTTTAGAACCACTTACTTGACTCCAAAGCTAAATGCTGGCGCACGCCCTCGATCCAACGTTCCCGAACCTTCACGAAGTAAAATAAAACAAAATAAACGTCATGTGAGCAACTTTTAACTTATTAAACATGCAGGTCCAGTTTTTGTGGTCCATGGGGCGCTAAAAAAATGATTACCTGAACTCCTTATTGCTCTACAACCTTGCTCACCATATAAGGTCAAAACCGCCCTTAAAACTTGCTCTTTTTTCTTCTTCCCCGAAAGGCCCTGTAAAATTTTATTTCTGTTTCCTTTAAAGCGTCCCAAAGACGGCTTCTTTACAAGATGGGCGTCGTCTCAGCAGCTTTCAAGAGAGAAACCCCTGTGCTACAATGTGAATGTGTGACTCATCATACTCTAACGTTTTGGTGTGGAGTTGGCTTTAAAAAGAAAACGCCCATTTTCTTGACGATAAGCGATGTAAGGAGTCAATCCGGCTCCTTTGGAAACTTGTCATGCAAATTTAACTTTCAAGGAAGCCTCAATTTCTTGACCATAATAAGCCATGAAACGAAATTAATTGACTCTTTCATTGGTAAAACAAAAATGGAGAAAAAACTGACCAATCGTAGATGGTAGAATTACAGCAGCTGGTCCAGGCGTTTGGAATTCTGCAGCAATCGGGCCACGTCGCTTTGTAGGAGTCCATGTTCCTGTGCTTAATCCTCCCACTGGTCAAAAAACGAAAAGGAAGAGAAAGAGAGAAAAACAAAACAAAATATGAACACAAAATCCGAAAACTCGCAAGAAAACCTCAAATGTAGATCCGGTTTCAAAAATGTGACATAAGTAAAACGAGAGAGCATATAAGAAAAGGTACTGTACGAGGGTGTGCAAGGCACCGAGACATTGATCAATATGTGCAGGATTAGCCCTATCTATTACGTATGTAAATGTAAAAGATCTCTCCCCCTCGACGGAATTTGTGGCGAACTCGAACGTTCAACTCCCAGACAGTTATTAACTTCCCCTTGACCCATTTCCTCACCATAAAAGGAATCCAAAACGAATCCAAACAATGGCCTTGCCTTGGGTCCCATGTTAATCAGGAGAAAGTAAAAAAAGCCGTGCTTTTATATTTCTAAGAAAAGGCGCACACTAAAACCAAAGGTCAAAACTTACTTATTTTCTAGTTGTATGGGAAAGGCAAATAGGTCCAAAAAATTAAAATCCGTTGAGGATAAAGTGGTTTCCACGCGAAGCAACGTTTGTTCGAACGTTTTGTAATTGACAAGCTCGTTCACGGAAAACCTACAAAACTGGACACTGTACAAGGGCTTGTATTAGGTAGATCAATGATGAGCGTGTGTGGAGGAATCCGGTGTTGCCAAGACACTGAGCTGGAGCGTGAAGGACTCCACTTCACAAGAACTTTACTTTGGCCATGGCAGGTGAGCCGTTTTTACCTGGACGCGGACACCACCATACATGGCCATGTGGCAGCGAACAAGCGAAAGCCCTCAGTCCAGCAAGCTTTTCATTTTCGACTTCCTTCTGTAAAACCAGTTAGGTTTTTAGCTTTATTTGGCAATACTTCGCGTGCTTCCCATCTCAATAAGCTTGGATTTCCTCTCCGTTGCGTGCAAAAGTTCTCGCTTTTTCATTTGTGTATACTAGATTGCGGAGATTTTTTCTTATTCCCTCTTTCTATTCTTCAAGTGGAGTGGCAGGCAATGATACGTCCCAAAAAGATGAGGAATTGTGTATTCATGGATGATGATTCAGATTATCAGATTCTAGGCTATAGATAATACATGTCATTCCTCTCGTTCGCCCACGACGGTGGGGAATATATGGATCACCTTATAAGGAAAAAAAGATTTTAAGATACTGTTCAATAATAAGAGGCTGAATGTATATAAATGAGAGTTTCAAATTATTTTTAGTAATCTTAGAGGTCTACCTTCATCTTGATAGACGAGATGGCCTTTGTATTTGAACGTGTGACGAATTGTCGTTCGTATTTGGCGTGACGTCATTGAGGTTCGTGATCAGTTATCTCAATTATTAGGATGTTATGAGATTTATCCTTATATATCCTTATCCCGCTATATATAAGGATAAATCTCATAACATCCTCGCTTTTTCATTTGTTTAGACAAGATTGCGGAAATTTTTTTCTATATATATATATATATAGAAAAAAATATTAAATAATATATAACATAAATGACGTGATCTGCTGGTAATGGAAAAGAGATGAAACAGCTTGATTATACCCGAGGGAAGATCGCTCATGCTTAGGTGTCATCAACCCGCTAGTAATTTCGGTTCGGTCAACACACCGGCAACATTATTAACGGATGCCATTCACACTAATCGTGCCCATGAAATACAAACCGTTAAGGATACAAAATATAATTAGTTTTGCTTAATTTGTTATGCAGTGTATAAATTGCCGTTAACGTTTCGGTGAAAGTTTTCAGACTCCCGTATACCTTAGCTCGGTATAGGCGGTTAGCATGGGGAATTTCGGAACACTTTTTTGAGAAAACCAGTACATGAAAAAATTATTTTACCAGGCTCACAGGTAGTGCACAACGAAAGCACGATTTTTTCCAATGAGTAGTCCATTAGTAATATGCAAATTAAGTTTGCAACTATGAGAAATACGTTACCTAAAAATCTGTTCTTTGGTTGTGCACTACCTGCTAACAAAAGAAAATTTT
>RJJA01000763.1:0-14129 GCA_003724045.1 Lepidurus arcticus | reverse complement strand
TAGACCGAAATTCATTCTTGTCAACAACAATTTTGTTGGGAAGGTTACGCATATTAGGTATGCGTTATACTCATTTATAGCGCTGATAGTTAGCAGAGAATACACATTGTTTAGTCTACTATCACATTCCTGTGGTTACAATCTGCCAGACTGGTCTAGAAGAAACAAATCCGTGATAACTTCGACGATTCGTGATATCAGTTGTCGAACGAGCTTGTGGCTGAACCTATATGAAAGTCCTGAAAGCTCTATACAGACATTGCTCTTATATTAGAAAAAAGCCAGCGATGTTGACCGTAAAGCCACAGTCACTGAATTCCAATTAGTAATGTTCGTGCCTTATATTTTAAGTCTAACTAAATTCTTTGAAATCTTTCCTAAAATTAAAGGCTTTTAAAATCAACTCAGCTCAAACAGTGCATACAATTCTTCAAACAGACTTTTTATTATTTAGGAACCTGGCTCGTTTTGGTTACCTGGGACATTAGTCAGAAAAGGATACCTCAGGCGCATTGAACTCCGGTAACGTTCTCCGAGATGTTATGAGGGAGTTTCAATCCCTTTTATAAGCTCAAATCAAACTGGTGAGAATGAATCAATACATTCAGGCATAGTTCTCCATATTTATAACGTTGAATTGTCCATCTTGTGACATCTCTTCTACGTTACATCAGGCACTTTGTTGTTGCAATCTCTCATTTTTCTTAAATATTGTACTTACCATCCGCATTCGTAATTGTAGGTAAGCTTGACCAAAAACGTTGCTTCTCATATGAGCTTGCCTCGATGTGTAGTCGTTGGATGTTGACGGCACTGCGAGTTCTGTCAGGAGGAAGCGATTCGCTTTGCATATATCGTACTGTACATCGAACATTGTTGCGTTATTGTAAAAAAATATATCCAACACCAATTGGAGACAGAAACGGTAGTTATTTCGACATTTTTTATTCCATTTTGTACAAAATTCCTTCAGGAATTCCAACTATAAGAATGGATACAACTGCTCCTATTATGTTACTGTGGTGTTGTTGATGAGGACGTTTATATCCAAGGATGATCACTGTTGCTTATGATATTTAATTAAAAGGGCTCTTGTTTGGAGAGTTATGTGATTGCTGTATTCCACTCGGTTTGTTGACAGACCTAGGCACCGTGTGTAGCTCTTGACTAGCCCTTGTAGGGGCGGGGCCAACTATGACAAGGGAATCGGGTCACTACAATGTTACTATGTGTTCCATAATACCATCATTGTCGTTGTCTCAAAAGCAAAGTTTTCATTAGGGGACACAGAGAAACTTTGTTTGCTCTAATAACAAAGATCCTTCTTTGATATTGAATAGGGGATAATGGGCTCAAAGTATAACCGACTTATACTATCCGTAATTCTTTCAGAAAGTATGTATTCGATACATTAAAAGGTCAACTTTTAAAGCTTCGGTGCGTGATTTAAGGAGTCGTTATTGCGAAGTACCCCACCAAGCTAAAACGTAGACATGTAAATCATGAAATAAGAGGGGTCAAAGCACGGGCTGATGTAACAGAGTTCAAGTTTTGGATCCAAGGTGCAGGAAAAACTGGCATATAAATAAGCTACAATTATTTATGTAACTTGCAAGTTTTTTTGGCGTTGCTAGTTTATATTGAACTGGTTTTCGTCGATTTTGTTGGTTTTGCAATACTGATGAAAGGATATTTTGGCTTATTTAATTGCATAAAGCGTCTTTGGTGTGGTCCTTTCACTTTTACAAAATCGTTTCACTTCAGAACAGCAAAGTGAAATAATTTCGCGCTTCAGTGTCAATCGTTGCAACTGTTCTGGACCTTCGCTTCTGCGTTACTTGCCCTATATTGCCTTATTTCCATCAATAACCTGTTAAAGAATCTAAAAACTTGTCCAATTGGCAATATCCAATGATATTTTTCATAGTTCATACTAAACTTGTGTCTGAAGATCCGACTTATATTTGTGTTTAGCAAATAGCTGATAAATTTCGAAGCATCTGATAAATTATTGCCTTCCTACACACAAACTTGTATTACGACGATATACGTGACTTTTCTAATTAACTATATCTTTGTGGTTTACAACAAAGAATACGTGTCCAGCTTTTGTTGCACAGTCAAATGCGACTAATTTCTAGTTTCATTCTTACTGATCTCAGTGTAATGAACGCTAAGCAAAATATAATTAAAATAATTAAGTCACTAGATGGAAACCTAAAATTCCCCTCAACTTAATCTAGGTTTATTAATAATAGCTCAGTAACAAGTATTTGAATCCAGCTTATACTACCAAGAAAACATCGATACATGATTCCCCGTCAAAAAGAAATAAGCTCCTAAGTTTTCAAGACAGCACCGCAAGTTCCTTCCGCTACAATCTCCATGCCACTGCATAAAACCTAACAGGACGGAATAACGTAAACCACATGTTTCCTCAATTAAGGAACGTAATACATTAAGCGCGTCAAAGATAGCGCCAAGTAATGCACGTCACTGAAGCGAAGAAAAAGCTAAAAAAAGAGAAAAGCAAAAGTACTCTTTCACTTTTGTCACCGGAACATGAACTTGAATCTCTCCTCTTCGGCATGAGTCAGAGGACTAAATTTCATTGTATGCTATTTACTAAACAATCAACGTCTTTATGTGTCAAAAATAGCATTCAAATCCGGTCATAAAAATGATCAAGAAGGACGAATCATTTTTAGGGATAAAGGAAGTTAGGAACACTCATTTGCCAACATGACTCACAGAAACACGGCCCCCTATGAATAACGTGATATTATTTCCACTTTAAACAATGCTGCTATAACGCTACACGATTGTTTTTCTGGCACTCTGGAGCTCTTTGATGAACGACTCACCGGATGCTGAGCTTGCGTAAGAGAAAGCGTTCGCTTCTACGAAACTTGGCACAAATTAGCCATTTCTTCACTTGCAGCCTCTCAATTGAAAATCTCCGAGTCGCCCCGCGTAAAAAACTACTATAATAACCGGTTAGGAACCAGTTTTTCTTAAGACGGTGGTCACGATTCAGGAGTTTCCTTGAGGGCAAATGTCCCGCTCGCCTACGCATGGGATGACGCATGCTTTTTGGTCGCCTTCGCTGTTTTCTAAGATCTCCCTTTTTCACCTCATCACTTAATCTCCTCCGGAGACGGAGCTGTACTATCCGCCCCCTAACTAACACTCGAGGCTACCACTTCCGGAAGAAGTTTTGGGTCCGGAAGATCTTAGAAAAGTGATTCATGCCATGGTCCCGCAGGTTTTTTGTACTTGCTCTGTACTAAAAGTTGTATAACGCCAGCCTGGCTCGGGCTGTTGTGGTCAAAGGTTTCCGACATTCCCGATAGTCCCGCCCAGGTTTGCTATCTACCTCAAAAAGCCAGCGACACTGGCCGTCCTTCAGTAGTAGCCCACTTCCATCAATTCACTTCGTATCGTTCCCCACCGCTCACGAAATTTCTTCAAAATTTCTTTGCTTTAGAAGCGGGAACGCTTTCCCAAACTTAACCTTACAGAACCTATCAGTGCATAATGTAAAGAGAAAAGTGACTTCAGTGCTTTGACGTGTTCACAAACTCTTAACAAATTTATCGAAATCACTGCAAGCTGCTTCGCACGCTAGTCAAGTCTACATACATGTACAAAAACTCTATTCCTTGCAAAATGGCTAATTGGATTTTCCTACTTGGACTATGTGCTCTAAGCAAGACTGCCGTGAGTGCGCCTACGTCTCGACCGATCGAGTCAGATACACAAGCAATGGTAAGCTAGTTTATTCATTTCTTAACCATGAAATAGACAGAACTTTAAAGAGAAGAAGGAGCCTTTTGCATTGTTAAAGACCTAACAGGTTGTTAAGCTGAGGAGTTCATTAGGCTTACGTGTGAAGTGTGGTGGTTGCTATGGAACGCACAATATATACTCAAATCGATTGCCAGACAAAAACGATCGACTACATTGACGTCGGTTAATTTGCGCCTTATGTCGCTTAACGGATGAACACAATAAAGTCAGTCACAATTCCGGGTGTTTACTATCTCATTTTGTGCCACTGTTTGTGAAAACTCCATCAACAGATAAATTGATGAACGATAACGTAACTGTTTACTTTCCAACGCTGTGCATTCCGTTGCAAACAAAATAGGCTTTTTATTGTTATGTAAAAGAAGGCTAATTATGCTCTCTCGTTATTTCCGCTTCGTTTAATTCCCCTCCAAGTCTCCCCCCCAAGTAAGTAAAAAAGAAGTGCACAGTAATGCTTCCGCAAATACACCCCGAAAATTAGCCACACGGATCATTGCGTTTGTTTGCGTAATTTGAGAACTTGAGAGAGCTTGTCCTTCAACTTCTTCCAGCCTTATTGTTACCTACACTTTTGGTATAACTTCCGGAGAGGAAAGCTAATGAAAAGGGAAAACCTTTGAAAAAGTGAAACCGTTTTTGTTAAACATTTGACCTACGAGACAAGATAACTAGAACGTTGGACGAAAAGTAGGTCATCGTTTCTACCCCATTTCAATAGGCGTTTATCATATGTGCCTGGAAACGTAGATCAGAGAAGAATAAGTTCCACCTGTGCAATTCCCACACGCTAAATAATTACACAATAGGTCATAAGAGCGAAAACTTTCACTAATGCAAATGAATTCCTCAAAACGCGTGACCTCTCTATTCACGCGCCGCAATACACATTATTACTATGGATCGCGGGGGATTTATGTATGACAAAAACTTGTTAATGACCTACATATCGCTTCGTGCGTTTGTTTTCCAGATGTATCTGGCTCGGTTTGGCTACTTGGACCCCAAGTCCCAAAATCCTACATTGGGCGCGCTAATTTCGGGCGAAGTAGTGCGAAATGCCATTATGGAATTTCAATCCTTTGCCGGAGTCAACCAAACAGGTGAGGTTTTAACTTATACATTTTCAGAATGACTTTTTTATGGTTAAAAAACTAGTGAAGCTGGAGCGGAGGAAATGGTTTAATTGATTTGCTCTCATTGCATTTTTCAAAAGTATAGAATAAACTATGAAATTTCTGAAAGGTTAGACCGGAACAAGGTACTGAACTAAGTCAAATAACAGGGTGTGATAGCATAAAGCAGCACCGGATACGTGTCCGCGGACTTCCCTAGTAACTATTGTCCATAAAAAGAACGGCACAAACAACGAGTTTTTCCCATTTCAGAGGCTGGTATGCTACAACGCAACCTATAACCCTTGCTATCAAGTTAGTATTTTTTATTTGGCTGCCAGCCATTGAACTATTCGCGGTATATGTAATAGACGCTGGTCCTGAAATTCATCGATAAAGAATTCGACAACGAATAACAAATCCTAGAACTCAACGGAAATTTACGGCTTATCAAGTTATCTGATGAGGGACTTGACGTATCAAGCTATCTGGAAACTTTGCATGCCTTTTAACGGTGATTGTATAAAGGCGTTTAAAAGGCTGTTATCTTTTCTTTTAACGTCCTGATTTCAAAAACTTCCACTTGATTTTACTAGCTGCGTAATCTCGGGTCGTAAATGTTAGATTCTGCTGGCTAGAATACCTCATATATTTATGGTATTTAAATCGCTTAAGAATGAACCCTAAAGCGTTGAACTGATTAAGCGCTTCCTTCCTTGTATCCATATAGGTACACTGGATCACGAAACAATGCATCTCATGAGCTTGCCTCGATGTGGGGTCAAGGATAAAGTCGGAAGCGGCAGTTCAGCCCGGAGGAAGCGTTACGCTTTGCAAGGTAAATCGAACATTTTATTAAAACATGTGTATACGCACCCATTGGTTTGAAAACACAAAGAAACTTTCTGAACTAGCAAACTCAAATCAAAACGTAACAAATGCCATCTATCGGCAACGGTCACTAAGCTGATATCAAAACAAATCGCATCTTTGATGAACTGTGCGATTGCAAGAAAAATGCCTACTACAATGCTAAGCCAAAGAAATAGTAGAAAACAATGGAACTTTGTGAGCAGGATTACAATAAGATCGTTCTTCTTTGACCTTGATAAAGGGACAATGGGGAAAGAAAGGGAACCCGACTTTCAATTTCATCAAGGATATTCCAAACCTCGCAGAAGTCGAAAAAAGATTTTTTTTTCCAAAGTTTACCATGCTTTTTTTTTTGCAGGAAGTCGTTGGCGTGTCAAGGAATTAACTTACCGGATTACAAAGTACCCGCCTAAATTAACTCCAAGTGATGTAGATCGCGAATTAGGCAAAGCCTTCCAAGTATGGGCTGACAAAACCGATCTCTCGTTTTCAGCCAGATCTTCTGGAAAAGTTCACATAGAAATCAGGTATCAGCCTTTCCAAAACTATGAAGACATGTTTTAACCAAGGTAATTTTAAATACCTTGTTCGTTTCAGATTTGAATTATCCGAGCACGGGGATGGAGATCCTTTTGATGGACCTGGTGGTACTTTGGCGCACGCTTATTTCCCCATTTACGGTGGCGATGCCCATTTCGATGATGCCGAGACTTGGACTCTTAACTCCTACAAAGGTACGCAATACAGCGCACTACCTAGTATAGCCTGAAGTAGCTTGAAAATAGCTGAGATATTAAAATCATTGATACAATTAATATACGATAATTAGCTTAATAAATAATTATAAGATAATTAAAAGTCACGTCATTGCAAAAGACTAAAACCCCGAGCTTTATTTTGTAGGAACCAATTTGTTTCAAGTTGCGGCTCACGAATTTGGTCACTCCTTGGGCCTCTCTCATTCTGATGTGAGAAGTGCACTCATGGCACCATTCTATCGCGGATATGAATCCAACTTTAAACTCGACGATGACGACGTGCAAGCCATTCAGGTAATTCCCCGGAATTAGCCTCCTTCTCTTAAATGCTTCTTATCTTTTACGTTCGCTACGTTTAGCCTTTATTTTTATATTTTTTTTACAATCTTATACGTTTTCAATTCTAGTCGCTTTACGGTAAGAAAGTGGGTGCTACCGTTCCCACGAATGTGGCGACGACGAAAAAACCTGTCGTGATACCCGCTCGGCCTGCAGCTCCCGGATCTACTAATCTGTGTTCGGATGGCAAAGTCGATACTATGTTCTCGGGACCTGACGGCAACACGTACGTCTTCAAAGGTGAGCTTAGAATCCAAGTTTGCTAGCCGAGTTATTTACTCAAACGTTGTGTATAGGTGACAAATACTACAAATTGGAAGGGGACGGTATTGCTTCTGGCTTTCCTCGTAGCATTGCTACAGACTGGGGCGGATTGCCTGCCAATATTGATGCTGCCTTCACCTGGAACAACGGCCGCACTTACTTCTTCAAGGGCTCCAAGTACTGGCGGTTCACGAACCTCAAAATTGACTCTGGCTACCCTAAGGACATGTCTGAAGGGTTCCAAGGAGTTCCCGAGAGCGTAGATACCGCCTTTGTCTGGAGTGGTAATGGAAAAATCTACTTCTTCAAAGGTAATTTCTAATTAAATCTCTCAACTAAATAGTAATTAAAAGATTAGAAGCACTATGATTTTTCGACTGTCTGAATTGAACATGCCAAGTTTCTAAAGTATTTTTATTTTATAGGGAGCAAATACTGGAGGTTTGATCCTGCTCTGCGTCCGCCGATCAAAAGCACCTATCCTAAGGACATATCCAACTGGGAAGGTCTGCCCGACAACTTGGACGCTGGTTTCCAGTACTCCAACGGTTACTCGTACTTCTTCAAAGACGGAAAGTACTGGCGATTTAACGACCGAAGCTTCAAAGTAAGGGGAAAAAGACTTTTCGTATCCTAATCCGCTTTAGAGACAGTTTTAAAGATCAATCTAAATACAGGTTGACGAAGGAGATCCTGCTTACCCAAGACCAGCCGGACAGTGGTGGTTCGGTTGTTCAGGCAACAGCAAAAATGCAGGTAACCGTAATACCCTTTGGGATATCCAAGCCGACCAGCCCCATGAAGACGACAGGGAAGCTGATATACTCGACGCAGGTGAGAAACCACTCTCAAGCGCTATGAAAACAGCTCCTTCTTAGCCTATATTTCGGCCTCAAAACTGCCGTAATACTTTAAAAGCTTAAACCCATCAGAACCCATTAATTTCGCCTGCTCTAAAAAAAAATTCTTAGTATTTTGGCTAAAATTGCATTGGCTATTGCATATAATTTCTTTTCAATCTTCGCTCTTTCGACCTAAAATAAAGTTTTACACTTCCGCGATAAAAAAGTTTTGAAAATTTTATAAAATCGCATAATTAAAAAGTTAAAATCCAATTTAAACAATTTATTCGCCCATTCATTATTTGCATTTCAAGGCTAAGAACGTAAAAAAGTTACGATTAGGCTCTCGGCAATTAAAAAAAATATTACGCAGCCTTTGATCATTTAAACGTTGTAATTAATTAATTATAAAATTTACTCCTAACTTGTCGAGGCAAATTTGCCACGAAGTGGCTTTTTTCTTGAATTGGGGATCTGAATAATGAAAATCATAGCGCTAGAGTTGAGGATATATCGTTGAGGATATCATAGCTTCCATTCGTCTTCCGGCAACAATTTCGAAAACGCTAATTGGTCTGGCTATTAAACTTTTGCATCTTTTCTTTCCTTCCCTCTCGCCTAAACATGAATGTTGCACGAACGCTAAAAACGCATGAGACACTTGGTAATACCAAACGTTAAATGTTTTAACACATTTAAAACCCGCACCAAAATCACGTTGTAGTTAATTCTGACAAAAGCCTGGGATTCGTGTACGTTTTTCATGTGAAGTAGAAAGCCACTTATTGTTGTTGCTCGTGAACGTTTCTTACTGATCCACACCGTCTGGCAACTAATATCCATTAGTCTAAAACAGGCTTTCGAGTCTCTTGTAGTTTATGAAACAGTTTGAACCCACAATCGCCCACGCACAGTTCGCACCAAATGAATTAATCTAACCAAAAGTGGTTCTCTAGTTGACACTTGTCCTTTCTTTTGTCAGATTACCGTGATTTTCCTGCGGCAACTTAAATAGCAGCTAAAAATATGGCGAAGCACTCGCGCGACAAGAATCGTTATTCGTCCCCTTTTCCTCCATTCCAAGTTTCTTGCACACCGAAAAAAACGCTTAGAGGCCTAGTCTTGAGAACTATATACAGTGGAAACTGTGTTATATAACCGTATGTTTATGTTACTAACTTTCCAGGCTTCTACCAGCCTGACAAGACACATCGCGACGACGTCCAAGTACATAGCAAAAACAACAACTTTCATAGTTCCAACCGTAAGAAAGGCTCGATGATGTCCTCGAAAGCAGAGGATGATGTCGAAGTTAGTACGGATGAAGACATTCTAGAAGAGACTTTGCACAAACCTAAACGTAACTCAGCGTCTTATGTAGCAAATGGCTGTATTTGGACCTTTGCAGTCACTTTTATTGTTCTAATATCGTCCATGAACCCTCTTTTAGAAAACCTAAGATTGTAAACTCACATTTGAGTATATTCATTGTTGGGCCTCAAAAACCGAGTAAGAAGCTGCTCTGTGTTATTGTGACCATATGTAAATACTTGAGAAACATCTCATAAACTCCCTGCCTCCATTATAAAAACTTATTTGAATATATGTTACTTGTTTCGTTGTTATTTTTTTAATGTTCGTTTCATTTTCGTTCTTTAATCATTAGTTTTGCCATCAAAAGGTCACGGAGCTTATTACAGCGGTAGGTTAGCTTTCGTAACACAATTTTTAGCTTTAGGCTATGAATAATAAAGCTTTGCCAAGATAAAACAGTTGTACTTGAAATTGTAGTAGAATTTATTGGGAAGCGGAAGTGAAACCTGAAAGAATAAAATGAAAATGAATGTTTTCGTCAGTTTAAGCGTTTTACCGTTTTCTGAATATTACTTCTGTGCATATGAGCAATATGTAATATGCAATGGAATATATGACACTAATGTGTTATGTAAAAAAAACTGGTAACTAACATTTAACCAGCATATACAATTTGCACAAAACAAAAGACCAAATTGTTTGACAAATCAAGGAGCGCTTTAATTGTATGGAGCCGACACTCAATAGGAAAGTTTCAAGAAAGTTTCGACATTAGCGCCCTCCTTGTTTAGGCCCCGAAATTCTTTCCACAAACGTTCGAGAAAACGAACAATATTATTCGAAAGTTTAATAACGTTTATTTACACGAACGCTTTCTCTTGCGCTACGCAAGAGAAAGCGTTTTTACAAAACTTGGTGTTAACTAGCAACTTTTTCACTCGCAACCTCTCACTTTAAAATATCAGGGTCATCCCACATAAAAACTATTAATTGGTAATAACCGGTTAGGAGGATAGCAATAACCGGTTAGGATCCAATTTTTCTGAGACGCGATGGTCATGATTCAAGAGTTTCAAGTTGAAATCGATGCAAGTTGCTTCGTACGCTTTTCAAGTCTACACGTATGTACAAAAACTATTCGTTGCAAAATGGCTAATTGGATTTTCCTACTCGGACTATGTGCTCTATGTAAAACTATTATGAGTGCGCCTGCGCCTACGCCAATCACACAAGCAATGGTATAAGCTAGATTATTAATTTCGTAACCATTATTTACAAAGAAATTTAGAGAGAAAAGGGTGCCTTTTGTATTGTTAAAGACACCCAATAGTTTTTTAAGTTGAAGAGATCATTAGTTTGCGTATGAAGAACGGTGATTGCCGTGTAACGTGTCATGATTAACGTTCGTTTACTAGATGGTGCTGGCATCGTACCCTTGTTGCCATCGCAAGGAATATAAGCAGTTCAGTTTCAGCTTTCCTACTAGACAGACCTGCTTAGCTAACCTTCGTATATAACAAGTTTTGGCGACAAGGATGCGAAGATACATTTACTTTTGCACGCGGGATTTCGTACTGACTTTTCAGTTGCTAAGTCGTAAGTCTGGTATTTTCAAAATCCTCCCATTTTGCTCCTACTATGGAACTTCTAGCTTTCACCCTGTGCCTTCATCATTGTGCTGTGGATATTACGAACTGTTTCATTCTAAATTCTCTGCTGACAACGACAGCTTATTTAAACAAAGTCTTTCACCAAAGACTTGTCGTAAGCCTATTTTAATTAGAGAAAAACTTGTCAATGACCTACATATCGCTTCATGCGTTTTGTTTTTTAGATGTATCTGGATCGGTTTGGCTACTTGGACCACAATTTCGAAAACCCTGAATTTGGCGCCCTAATTTCGGGCGATGTGATGCGAAATGCCATTCAGGAATTTCAATCCTTTGTCGGAGTCAACCAAACAGGTGAGGGTTTAACTTAATACATTTTCAGGTTGAGTTTTTATGGCTAAAAAACTATAGTAAAGCCAAAGCGGAAGAAATAGTTTAATTGATTTGATCTTAATTTTTGGTTTTTTCGAAAGTATAGAATAAACTATGAAATTCTGAAAGGTTAGACCGGAACAAGAAGGTACTGAACTAAGTCACTAAACAGGGTGTGATAACATAAAGCAGCGCCGGATACCTATATAGTAACTATTGTCCATAAAAATAACGGCAACAACGAGTTTTTCCCATTTGAGAAGCCTTGCACTGTATGCAACAACACAACGTATAACCCTTCCTATCAAGTTATTTTTTCTATATTTTTTGGTATATGGCTGCCAGCTATTGAACTATTCGCGGTATGTAGTGAATTGATGCGCCGGTCCTGAAACTCATCAACAAAGAATACGACAACGAATATCAAATTATAATGTACTAAAACTCAACGGAAATTTGCGGCTTATTAAGTTACCTGTGTGAGGGACTTTCCATATAAAGCTATCTGATACTTTGCATGCCTTGTAACAGAGATTGTAAGGTGTTTAAAAGGCTTTTGTTATCTTTTTTCTAACGTCCTGATTTCAAAAACTATAACTTGGTCTGTGTAATCTCGGATCGTAATTGTTAGATTCTGCTGGTTAGAATACTTTAATATATTTATGGCATTTAAGTCGTATTGACCCCAAAGCGTTGAACTGATTGGGCGCTTCTTTCTTTTTATCCATAGGTACACTGGATCGCGAAACAATGCATCTCATGAGCTTGCCTCGATGTGGGGTCAAGGATAAAGTGGGAAGCGGCAGTTCAGCCCGGAGGAAGCGTTTCGCTTTGCAAGGTAAATTGAACATTTTTACTGAAACATGACCCATTGCTTTACAAAACAACAGAAAGGAAAGTTTCTGCCCTTACGAAAATTCTTACTCATAAAGGGCAATTGCCACCAAAAAATAACTGTCTTAAAAAAGAGTAACAAAATATCTAGTGTCCGATTATATTTCTTTTTATCATACGTGAAAAATAACTGAGATGTTAAGAAAATAATGTCATTTTTGCCATTGGCCATTGCGGTCACGTAGGTCCATCGCAGTATTTTATCGAGGGTATTATAGATCTCACAGAAGTCGAAAAAAGCTTTTTTCGAAGTTTTCCATCATTTTTTGTTCTTTTTTTGCAGGAAGTCGTTGGCGTATCAAGGAACTAACTTACCGGATTACAAAGTACACACACAAATTAACTCCTAGTGATGTAGAGTGCGAAATAGCCAAAGCCTTTCAAGTATGTGCCGACAAAACCGGTCTCTTTTCAGCCAGACCTTCTGGAGATGTTAACATAGAAATCAGGTATACTCTTCAAAACACTGGAAATATGTTTAACCATGACAATGTTAAATATCGTGCTCGTTTCAGTTTTGTATCCCAGCATGGGGATAAAAGTCGTTTTGATGGACCTGGTGGTACTTTGGCGATCGCTTATTACCCCCTTTACGGTGGCCATGTCCATTTCGATGATGCCGAGGCTTGGACTCTTAGCAACGAAAACGGTACGCAATACAGCGTACTATCTTGTGTAGCCTGAAAATAGCCTGAAATAACTTAAAAAGAAATACTAAAAGCATTACTAAAAATTAATAAAAGATTCAATTCTTAAAAACTAATAATAACTAAAAAGCTACCTAATTGAAAAAGACTAAAATCCCAAGCTTTACGTTGTAGGGTTTGTTTCAAGTTGCGACTCACGAGTTTGGTCACTCTTTGGGCCTCCTTCATTCGCGTGCGGAAAATGCACTCATGAAACCAATTTATCTCGGATACGAATCCGACTTTAAGCTCGGCAGTGACGACGTGCTAGGCATTCAGGTAATTCCCCGGAATTAGACTCATTCTCTTAAATGCTTCGTATCTTTTACTTTCCCTATGTTTAGCCTATTTCTTTTTACAAACTTATACGTTTTCAATTCTAGTCGCTTTACGGTAAGAAAGTGGGTGCTATCGTTCCCACGAATGTGGTGATGACGAAAAAACCTGCCGTGATACCCGCTCAGCCTGCAGCTCCCGGATCTACTGATCTGTGTTCGGATGGCAAAGTCGATACTATGTTCTCGGGACCTGACAGCAACACGTACGTCTTCAAAGGTGAGATTATAATCCAAGTTTGCTAACCGAGTTATTTACTCAAACGTCGTGTATAGGCGACAAGTACTACAAATTGGAGGGGGACGGTATTGCGTCTGACTTTCCTCGTAGCATTGCTTCAGACTGGGGCGGATTGCCTGACAATATTGATGCTGCCTTCACCTGGAACAACGGCCGCACTTACTTCTTCAAGGGCTCCAAGTACTGGCGGTTCACGAACCTCAAAATTGACTCTGGCTACCCTAAGGACATGTCTGAAGGGTTCCAAGGAGTTCCCGAGAGCGTAGATACCGCCTTTGTCTGGAGTGGTAATGGAAAAATCTACTTCTTCAAAGGTAATTTCTAATTAAATCTCTCAACTAAATAGTAATTAAAAGATTAGAAGCACTATGATTTTTCGACTGTCTGAATTGAACATGCCAAGTTTCTAAAGTATTTTTATTTTATAGGGAGCAAATACTGGAGGTTTGATCCTGCTCTGCGTCCGCCGATCAAAAGCACCTATCCTAAGGACATATCCAACTGGGAAGGTCTGCCCGACAACTTGGACGCTGGTTTCCAGTACTCCAACGGTTACTCGTACTTCTTCAAAGACGGAAAGTACTGGCGATTTAACGACCGAAGCTTCAAAGTAAGGGGAAAAAGACTTTTCGTATCCTAATCCGCTTTAGAGACAGTTTTAAAGATCAATCTAAATACA
>RJJA01000762.1:1058-14171 GCA_003724045.1 Lepidurus arcticus | reverse complement strand
AGATAGTGGCTGAATTGGGTTAGAGCAAACTTCATTGCCAACAGTTCCTTTCTTGTGACGCAATAGCGTGTCTCTGCTCGGGACAGACTCCTACTAGCAAATGCCACTGGACGCTCCTACCCATCAATGCTCTGTGATAAAACTGCACCTAGTCCAACATTGCTTGCATCACAGTCTATAATAAAAGGTTGTGAAAGGTTCGGAAAAGCCAAAACAGGAGCTGTGGTAAGTGCGTCTTTCAGCCGAGCAAAAGCCTCCTCGCATTCCACGGTCCATAAGAAAGGAACCCCTTTTTCTGTTAAACGGTACAAACGGTACAAAGGTACAAATGTCGGCAAATGCACTCACAAACCGCCGATAATAGGATGCCAACCCCAGAAAGCTACTAAGCTCGTCACTAGAGCCCGGTCGTGGCCATTCCGTAATAGCTCTAGTTTTCTCGGAATCCGTAGTAATTCCTTCCTTACTCACTACGTGCCCCAAATAAACAACGCTTTCACAAAATAGCTTACACTTAGACGGCTTCACTTTTAAATTAGCCTCTCCCAACCGACAAAAAATTTGATCAAGACGATCTAAATGTTCTTGAAATGTCCGACTAAATACTATGATATCGTCAAGGTATATCAGGCACGTTTGCCACTGTAACCCTCTCACCACAAGCTCCATCAGTCTTTGAAAGGAACCAGGAACGTTGCAAAATCCAACGGCATCACATTAAACTCGAATGAAGCCTGAAGCGTGAAGCCTGAAGCCTGAAGCCTGGAGTCTGAAGCGCAGTTTTCTCTTTATCCGCTGGATCCACTTCTAGCTGGTAATAGCCACTAATTAAATCCAGTGTTGAGAAATACACTGATCCTTGTAATGCGTCCAGAGTATCATCAATTCGGGGTAATGGATACGCGTCTTTTGTGGTAACGGCGTTTAACCCTCTATAGTCAACACACAGCCGCAAAGATCTATCTTTCTTCCTTACCATCACAATTGGAGCACTCCAAGGGCTGTTCGAGGTGGAGATAATGTTTTGTTGCAGCAACTTGGTCACGGTGTCTTCAACTTCGGGCCTCCAATGTGCTGGGACTCGTCTCGGTGGCATACGGACCGGAGGATGATCCCCTGTGTGTATGCGGTGCTTAAACACGTTAGTTCGCCCCAAATCCGCGGAATTCATTGAGATGACTTTCCGGTGCTTTTGGAGCAGTTTTTCCAAAAGCTCTTGTTCCTTGTTTGCCAGATTAGGAGTGTCGAATAATGGTAGTAACTGCTCTGGATAAACTTCGGGCTTGGTCTCTTTGTCGATGCTCATTACAGGTGAATATTCCGACATCACGGACAAGGTACCTAAATTTGTTCCAGGCTTGATAAGAATCCTTTGTGTGGAAAAATTGGCAATTCGAAGAATAAGATTATTTTCCCCGGGGTTAGCTAGCGTTCGAGCTAACTGTACCCCCTTCTGAGCCAAAGAAAAGGGTGAGGAATGCTCCCGTTAAAATGACACATTATGAGAAAGGGAAACCTATTGGTTAGTGTTATTTAAAGAGGGGATAGTGTAAGAATACTTGTTGGTATTTGACCTGACCTGAGTAACCATGACCATAATCAGATTGTAAGAATACTTATTTGGTATATGACCTGACCTGAGTGACCATGACCATGACCTAACCTGACCTAACCTTATTGATTGACTGCACTGGGACAACTCATTGTAACGACCTGAACTGCTGTATATAAGCTCCGACTGTTTCAAATACAAGTCAGTCATAGCTGAGAATTGCTTATTCTACAGTTATACTATACTCTTACCTCGAGGCTTTCAATGAAAATCTTTTAGTTGAAGTTGGAGAACAACATCAACGTATCGACCCTCAGTATGACACCCTATATGATATCGCTGCTATCTACTGCGCTCTATTTGGAAAAAGCCCTCTACGGGCTTTTTCCAAATTCTCAAGCGACACCTAGGGGAGTTTTCAGTAACTAAGGATCCGCCATTGTACCCACCCAGTCCGGCACTTGCCATAAGACTTTGTGTTATATTTCTCCTGTTTTTCTCACTATAACTACGGCTTTAAATTTCACCGGTGCGGTACTGTTGTGTTCCTTTGTGCAACTCTTGTCCGGAAAAGCTTGGTAAAGAGAGCCAGAAGCCCCATGCCCATGTATCTTTTCATAGACCACCCACTGAACCGAAGTTACTGAAGCAGTTTGCGTTGAGAATAAGGAGAGACATTGGACCAAGTTTTAGAGTAAGCAGATACAATACAAAATCGTAACCATATTTAAAATTAATGAATTTTCCTACGTACTTAGTTAACCAAAAGTACTGTAACTTGCTCAAAACATTATAATCCGGAGGACTTTTACAGCTACAACCGTAAGTCTGGAAAACGGCTACTGTGGCAGGTGTCTTACCTTCAATTTTTAATTTTACGTCTGAGACGAGAAGTATTCCTGAATGAGTTCTTCTGTAATCTAGGGCAGCTTTTCTATACATTTTGACCACTTTTGGTTGTTGTTCGCACTCATAACACGAAGTAGAAGCGAGAAACTAAACTATGGGACTTACGGACTTTCTACGGAATTGTGGTTACAATGGCGAATTCTTAGTTAGTTCCTAAGAGCTACACTAGGTGTCACTCGGGAATTTGGAAAAAGGTCAAAGGTCTGTGAGCTCAGAGTGTACTGAGTTCTAGAATATGTATAATACTGAACAAAGGTTGGAGAAACGTACGTGCTTTGCTACAAAGACCTTTCAACTCATTTTATTAATTCAAAAGCACACCCATAGTAACTGTGCGAAAATAAGCAGAATTCCTACAGGATTTATTCAAACGTTACGAGATCTGTGAAATATGATACCTTACAGCCAGGGGCGTCGCGAGGGGGTTTCCATTGGGAGACCTTAGTTTTACCGACTGTAGTTGACGATTTTACCGACTGTATCATACAGTCGGTAAAATCTATATCCCCCCCCCCTCGCGACGCCCCTACTTACAGCTCAGTTTGATTTTCCTTATCTAATCTTGACCAGACAGCGTCTTTGCTTAGCAATCCGAAATTATTCTTTCAAGAACTGTCTGAAAAGAAGCAGAACAATCATTTGCGGAAATTTGCATAAAGTTACAACAATGATTAGTGGAAACGTAGTTGTTACTGGTGCCAATCGAGGTCTTGGTTTAGCCCTTGTCAAACAGCTCGTTTTGGTACCGGAAGTGCAATTAGTGTTTGCTACCTGCCGTTCGCCAGACGAAGCCAAAGTACTGCAAGATTTGGCAAAGGAGAATTCCAAAGTTAAAGTTGTGCAATTAGGTAAAAACTGCTTCCTCTATATTCTTATATACGTTTGCTTAAATATTCCATAAAAACCTCTAGATGTTTGCAGTACGGAATCAGTCGAGAATGCCGTTAAGATTATTAGACACCAAGTTGGCGAAATGGGACTCAATTTGCTTATCAACAACGCTGCTATCTTAAAACGAGCTCCCAATTTAAAGTTACTCACAGCCGAGCAAATGACGGAGGTATATGCCACTAACACAGTGGCCCCTCTAATGCTAATCCAAGTAATTGTCATTTAAGTTCGTATAAAGCTTTTCCTATAACCAAGTTACCCACAGGCAATGCTTCCGTTATTGGAAACTGCAGTGGCATCAAATTTGAAAACCGAAATTGGGATGAAAAAGGCCATGGTAGCGAACATCAGTTCGGTAGGAGGCTCCTTAACATCGCTTCCGGATTTAATGGCGGCATTTGGAGAAAAGGTTGGCAATGCGTTGCCTTACTGTTGTAGCAAAGTAAACTATAGAAAACACACACGTATAAACAGACCTTAATCACTTTTTTTTTTAAAAAAGGCCGCTCTTAATATGATAACCAGATGCACTGCCATTGAAAAACCGGATATATTGGCGGTTAGTATTCATCCTGGATATGTAAGTATAACGTATATCTGTTTACCAGAATAATTATTTTTAGTTTTTCTATAATTTTTTTTATGCATTTTTCGAACGATTTGAATAGGTTGCTACCGATATGGGCGGTCCTGAGGCCACTTTGACTGCAGAACAAAGTGCATCTTCCATTATTAAGACCTTACGAAACTTGAAAAGTGAGCACACTGGAGGATTCTTCGACTGGGAAGGTAAAGTACTGCCTTGGTGAGCCATATACGAAGTTTGACTCCTTTGTATCGGTTCCCAGAAAGAAATATTGCTAGATTTTTAGTTTGCGTTCACACTTGTACACTTTCCCTTACGCAAGTTGACTTAGTTTAGTGTTTTATTCACAAAACTGTCTTTACCGACGAATGTACTAAATAAACGTGTACGGAATTTACCGTTCGACCAACGACAAACCCTATAGCCCCCGCTGAACCGTTGAAAGAGTTCCTTACACAACTTTACTAGCATACCGTAACTCTTTTCGGCCCATAATATTATTTTAAGATTTCTTGTGGGTTTTTGAAGTATTAATGAAAAACTTAGCATAGAATTTCTTCCAAGTTACAGTCCCATTTTACCGTGTTTCGCGGGGTTTCGCTCGCTCGGTTTCACATGACCTATTCGCGTTTTACCATTTCGCATTACGGATTTCGCGTTTTTATCGACACCGTTTCGCGATTGTCTTGTTGTATCGATTGTGTTAACTTGTATTGATAGTGTTTAAGCATCGATTGTGTTTACTACCAAACGGAAGTGCACAGAGGTAAATAAAAGAAAATTTCAAGTAATTTACGGGCAAATCGAATCTTTAAAAGGTTGCAATCGGTTCTTAATCATGTCTGCAATTTACCGAACCACGATGGCAGCTTTGGACAGACGCGTTCCTCAGAAATTGCAACCTCTGTGGAATCACGCAGCTGGTCCCAAGACTGTTTTTTTCTGGGCCCCCCTTTTTAAATGGGTAAAGTTAACGGAAAGCGATGTAGATATGGTAGATAATTTGCTGTATTTTTGTTCCTTTAGAGCTTGGTCATCGCTGGATTGGGAGATATTAACAGGCCTGTAGAAAAGGTAAGCACACGCCAATCTGCAGCTCTTACAGCGACAGGTTTTATCTGGGCGCGTTATTCCATGGTGATTATCCCCAAGAATTGGTCCCTTTTTAGCGTTAATCTATTTGTGGGATTAACGGGACTTTATCAGTTGGTTCGAGTTTACAAGTAATACTCCGACCCCTTTTCAATAAATTGTAACCCTATTCACTTTGTTCCAGACATGAGCAAGAATTGAAAAAAAGTAGCCTAAAAGCCATAGAAGCCTAAATCAAAAGAGCACAGGAAGAGAGACGTAGCTGTATTTGTAAATGGTATAATTCTGAAGAGGAACTATGTGTCCAAAAACCAGTGGCCGTCACGTGTGGATTAAATCAAAGCTAATCTCTACCGTGATTCTGTATAAGTACGCCGAGGAATCTCTGCATCCAATACATTTAATTAGTATAGCACAAGAACCGAGCTAGAAGTCTATTCTAAAACATTTGCATAGAACATTTCACTTCTTGCACGTACTGCACTCTTGTTGTCTCCCCCAAAGTCTGATAACTTTGGTCTTTTCCTCCAAATTTCACTCATGTTATTTGTAAATCTTTTAAAGGGGCGTAGCAGAAGCAGTGGCTAGGCTTTCATCCGTTTCCTCGTAGAGCGTAGTACAGGTGAGATCCGCAGCACTTTTGACTTGTCGAGCCGAAGCCATACGATGCAGAGCCACTTCTGTGGCCAGCACCACCACGGAATGTTGCCGGAGCCTATGGCCCGGTCTCGGGTGGTATTCTGGAGTCAGCAAACTGGTTTCGATTACAGGAAGGTGCCAGCGCGACGATCGGCAAGAAAGCATCTACCGTGAGGTGGTAATCATAGATAAAAGAATAAAAAATATTATGATCTCCCTTATCGGTATTTTTTGTTGATTTTTCTTTTATGCAGATTTTTTACTTACGTGGTTGTGGTTCTCTGCCAAGGAAAGCGACGGCCTGTGAAGATGAACGGGGCTTTGGGGACTTCCCGGATCGTTAAACTTTGGCTGATAGGGCTCCAGCATCCGAATTTTGCCCCAGTTTTTAATAAAAAGTGCCACGGCCCCTGCCCATAGGAGCAAGACCAAGAGTACTATGCCTACTTCCTCGGCCCGCAGGATCACTTTAGGACCACCTTCGGTTGCGTTTTCATCGGTTTCTTCGTCGGAATACGTGTTGTTCCAATCTAAAAGAGGGGAGTAAAAGCCACGAACGATAGGGTCAGTAGTCTTTCTTTTTTGGTTAGTTTGTCCCCCTGATAGTGAGTTTCCTTTTCACCATAGGCCGAGTACGTCGTTTTTCCCAATTGAGACGGCTTCTGGCTCTACTTATAGAGCCACTTACCCGAGACGTTTAGAAACGATACTGCTCGAAGCGTAAGTATACCAAAATTATTCCTCCAGAAAAAAAGAAAAGAAAGAGAGAGTAAAAAGGTTACTGGGAGTATTTTCAAGCTTGAGATGGGCCACGTCGCACTAAGTCTATGGGACCGGTTAGCGCAGATTGCCTCCCCTAAATCCCCAGTCTGAATGAAAAGGCCTTGCTGATTAAAAGCAGCGAGTGTCCTGCATCCCAAAATCACCCAGCTTGGCCTGACTCAATTGACACGAGAAGGACACCAAAAACAACAACAAAAAACATTCCCACTGCGTTCCACGCACATAAAGAAAGCAAACTAGATTGCACAGGAGAAAAATGAAACGTCAAGTCTAATAGAGACAAACCTTACCCATCACGACAAGATCCATTCGCTCGTACCCTGCTGCTCGCCCAAGAGTCGCCTATTCATCTCGAGGGAAGATTCCGTGTACTTCCGTGTTGCGCGTCTGCCTCTTCTGTTTCGTAGAAAGGGTAGAAAAGACGTCCGTCGTACACGAAGCCCGGAACGGAACTGGTTCCTCACCGATGTTTGCCTAGGGTTGTTTGAGGGCGACAGTAGAAACGCATCAGCAGAGGGGCACCGCTGACGATTGCTTATCGACCCAAGGAAAACGCCATCAAGTGCCATAACCCTGAAAGATCATGAACTTTAGCGTTAGGTCCGGGGGAGAAAGGCCCCAGAGCAGAGCATCGTAGACGCTCTTATCGTTATAGAGATTTGTATAGAACTCGTGGTTCACATCGTTCCACTTCCGTGCCTTCATAACAAGTAGTGCTGCATAATAGACGGGTACATAACGGCGAACAGACAGAAGCTATATGGGAGAAGAAATGGAGAGAAACTTAATGAAGCGCTAATGTGAGCGAGGCATTATTAGCAGCGAAACAGTACGGCATCTCCGTGCCGTGGAGGTAGGTAGGCGTGCCCTTCAGCAGCAGATTCACCACGCCCAGAACAGAGAAGACTAATCCCAGCAACGCCAAGCACAAAGCCCCTAATTTGGTAGAATTCAGGTCTGTTCCTCGCTCCTGGCGTAAGTAGCAGACGGCTGGTAGGATGTACGCCAGTGGAATAGCTGCCACAATACCCTACAATTAGAGAAAGTCGGATTATAAAGCTTTTCCAGCCACAGTCGGCGGAGTCATGTTACGTTGAGATATAGGGCGGTACCCAAGCTATTAAGGAAGAGGGAACAACCAGCTGTCGTCAGAACCAGGACCAAGGTGACACTAGCCTCGACCCAGGGACGAGGTGGGGTGTCGTGACCGAAAAGGAGGTGGATCAGGACGTTACGAGCCACGAGGCATTCGATGGGGTATGTGAGGAGAACGGTGAGCGAGAAAGCAATCCGTGCTGCATTCAGTAGATGATCCCCCTGACAGTAGTTGTTGAGTAAATCGCCTTGCACTTGGCTCCGGAAGGTAAGGTAACCGCCCAACGCAAAAAGCGTTTGGACCACGGCGGAAGTGAGGACGGAAACGTGAGTTAGACGGGCCCAGCGGGAAGCGCTCGGAGCCTTCAGGGAACCCCACAAGAGGAAGGTACTGTGATGGCACATGAAAGCTGTTCAATCCGTTAAAGAAAGAAGTCGCCAAATATTGGGGCGTTAGTGTTACGAATATAAGTAAACGAACTCCGAATATCCTCTAGAATGAGATATTATGCTTACCAAAAGCCATTATGCCGACAGCTTCGGGAATGCCCCAATTGGCGTACACCAATGGTTCTTCAGTAAAAGTCCTGTAAATAATAAGAATATAGTAATTGCCAAAGGTGCATTTCTTTCGACTAGACTCAAACTCTAGAAGTACCTGTGAATTTTTATTTGTTGCTTTCATTGTTTTTAAATTATCCGAACATTATTTAACTAGTTTGGAACAATTTTAAATGATTTAAAATTATTTAAGTTCTTCTCCGTAATTATTACCCTTCGCTTTATTGTACGATCTTTAACATTCAGTTTGAATTCGCCAATTGCTAGCTAGACTTTAATTATCTTCTAAATCGAATTTAACTATAACTGTTATTATAACGGATATTTATTAGATTTTAATTAACTGTTTTCTGATAATGGGCGTGGTTCCAGGCAAACGTACCAGAGATGAGCCAGACTCGGTAGGCGGATCCAGATGGTGAGCAGGATGAATGCCGTCAGGAAGAGCGAAAACAATGAAGCGCAAGTGAGACGGGCCATGTCTTTGAACAAAGACAGTGGCAAGGTGAGGGTAATGGTCGCCACGCCTACCACGCACCGTCGCAGCGTTTCCGCAGTGAGTGCTTGGCTGACTGGTAAATAGGCTGCCACCACCTTCGTTACGGTATCCCCGACGATAATGTTATAGCTCAGCATGGCCACGAAGGGATACAGGAACTGCAGAAGGATGAGGAAGGCGTGACCGGCAATTCCCAAGCTGTTTCGAGCCAAAGCAGCATAGGATTGAACTCCGGCCTTTTCTGCCGCGCTCACCAACAGAATAAGGCTAAAGTCGGTTAAGAAAGCCAGTAATAACAGGAGGAAGATGCCCACAACTAATCCTGCTCTTTCGAACGCAAAAGCCATGCCTGTTAAGAAATTAAAGGCCATCCGGAAACTGAACCTCGTTTTCCACTTTAAGCAAAAACCAATTTCTGACCAATAACGCCGCTGCCGATGATTGAGTTGATGTAATTAAAAGAAGCCTGGGGTAGAGAACTTCGCTGGTCCTCGCATTTCTTCTCCTAATAAGAAACCGAGTAATTTAGTAACTTGTAGAAAAACAAAGGGAAATAGGCTTTCTTGTTGTTCTTACCTCGACGAGCGGAAGCGTTTCTCCATCTTCTTCTCCCTGAATTGAGTCTGGCTCGCTCTTCGTTTCCATGGATTCCTGTTAGGGGAAAATTGTAATCCCATGAAAAAAACGTTCGTCTTTGAAAACTCCGGAGCCTGACCTGTGTCACCTGGCCAGAGACTTGTTTTCCAAGTTGACTGCAGTGATCTACTTTGTTCCTTGTGATATCGCACTCTTTATAGTGTACTATCTTTTTCTCAATCTTGAGGTTTCCGCTTTGCTGGGTTGTCGAAGGCAAAAAAAAAGTTGAGGCAAAACATACAAGCCACTTGTTGCCAATGCGCCTCGCGAACACTAAGCCCCGCCGCACAGGCAAGAATGACGAAAAACAAACCTAGTTCTGCGCCCACTCTCTCCTTTCCTCCGTACTCTATTTCTTAGTTCCCGAATCGATAAAACGCGGTTCGACGTCTTCCCCTATGGCAGCTCTCGCGCAGCTGTCGCTTAAAAATCGATCAATGCGAAAGAAAACAAAGCTTGTATTAGAAGGGCCAATATCGCTTCTGTTTACAGAACTGGGAGTTTCGTCAAAAAGAACGCATGGCACGTACATGTTATGCGAATGACATCATCGCCAAAGAACGACACCATCGATAAAAAGAACAGAGAGATAACAAGGAAGTGAAAAGTGATTCAAGTTAAGAAGATTTAGCACTGGGAGCTGAGTCAGGGATAGCCGTCCATTGCAAGTAATCAGATTTGGTAGCGGCTGTGTACTCGTCAGCCAATTGCTGGACGACCTCTCGGCTATTGTCCAGTTCATCTAGGTTATCAATGAACATGGCTTCTTTGCGGAATTGGTCCAAGAAGGCGTTGCGTTTCCGGAGCTTGTCAAACTGGGCTAGAGTTCGGTCAAACAACTAGCAAAGGAAAAAAACAAAAGCAAAAGGTAAGTAATTGGTAACCAAACAATGTTTAGAAAGAGAAAAATCAGATTTTTTTTACCGCTGCCATGGAAGTATGATTGGCCAACATGAGGCCAGACACCCGGTGGGCTGTGGGCACGTACGGGGATTTGTGCGAGAGAGCCACCTGTATGGAAGCTGGGCCCCAGGGTATAAAAGGTGCCAATTTGCGTTCTCGAATGCGCTGTAAGGACTTATGCACTTGTGTGGGATCAACTTCGCCTTGGATGATGTTTAGGATAGCAATATAGCAATGTTGAACCTGCCGATCGGTGGGCGGGGACACCATCATATTCTTGGGTTGCAATAGTCGCCGCATTACGTCCAGGACTGTTGTTTTTCTCACAGACGCTTCTTGCTACGAATTAACAAAAAAAAATATATAATAACCTTACGAAATTCACGAAGTACTAATTGGTTTCGTTTGATTGAAATTACTTCGTGCTCGGTGGCCAATGGGGTATAGCCCGTCATGAGGAAATGAAGGCGTGGAGTAGGAATCAAAGGGGCAATTAGGCCAATTAGATCGTTATTCATGTACGAGGGATACCTGACAAAAGATCAGGGCAAAAAAAGGAGATATTTGTTAGGGTTACTTCTAAAAGTTGTTCTAGAGGGCAAACCTGAGCGTAGCTGTTGAAGCCGACATGATTGTAGATACAAGCGAGTTAATTTGGGCAAAAGACGGATTTTCTAGGTGCAGTCGCTCAGTAGCAATGCGATTGAGAGCGGTATTATCCAAGACAACGACGCAATCGGCATTTTGGGTGAGGCGTTTCAGGGTCAATAACGAATTGTAAGGTTGGACCACAACGTCACTAATTTCGTCTTGATTGGGGAAAACGGAGTATGTCTGGATTAGTTTCTTGGGATAGCGGTCCGAAAGTCGTTCCAACATGAATGAACCCAATCCAGAGCCTGTTCCCCCGGCGATGGAATGGCAGAGTGTGAAACCTTCAATGTTTTCTGACCCCTCGGCTTCTCGATCGATAATGTCGAAGATGTCGTCAAACAACTTTTCCCCATGACTGTGACCAGCAGCCCAATTGTTGCCAGCTCCACCACCGTGTTTGGATAAGAAAATGTTCTCTGGATTGTATAACTGTAGAAAACAAACAGAAGTGTCATCATATAACGAAAGTCAGCTTTAATTATGTGTTATTTAGCTAAATAAAAACAAAAACAGGTACTTTGGCGTATGGCGAGTTCATGATACTGTTGATGACCCGGGGCTCCAAATCCAGCAAAACTGAGCGAGGAATGTAATGCTGATCATCAGCTTGGTAGAAAAAGACGTCTTTGCGATCATGACCTTCTGTAGCAAAGTCTTCCAATACACCCTCTGGACTAATTCCATGTTCCGCACACAGTTTCTTCCAAAATTCAAACCCAACTGACGTAAACGTAAAAGACATTAAAATTATTACAGATACAGTACGTAAACAACACAACAGATATGAATGTTACGAACTTTGATTTCCGCATTGACCCAACTGCAAAGTTATAATCTCGCACGGCATTTTTGAAAGCTTTATGCCGTTTGACTTGAAGCTGGAAATAAGCTAGTAAAAGCACACTCCTCAAAGCTTTTCAAATGTCACCGACCAAAACAAACAACATGGCCTTATTCCCTAGCTGTCATCTAACGGGTTGTCCATCAACTATTATTTTTAGAGGCTTTACAACTGTCACTAGATGCCATTTCCGATTATTTGGTGCATCTGCAGCTCACATTGTTTGCTGGGCAAGTGTGTGAATTACTTAATGGTTTCGTAGAGGACTAGAGGTGCGTGTGAAACTGTATTTTTATTTTTTACTTTCTTTTATTGCATAGTTTTTTGGGTTGTTTTTCTTTTGGTATTATATACGTGATCATTTATTATTTGGTTTCGGATTGGTTCCTATAGTCGTACGTACTATAGTCATGTTCTGTATTTCATCTTAACTGAATGTTAACTATACTGCTTGGCAAAAGTTTCCTATAAGTTTTGTTGTCAATATGTGTAGTCTCCCGTCATTCGCGGTTCACAATCCATCCTGGATGCGCGAATGAAGCGATGCCTTCTAGACAGGCGGTATGGATGCCAGGGAAGTGAGAGATAGGAAATAGACGGGATATACCAGCAGCTGTAGTTCTCAAGTTATTGCCCTACCAAGACATTGCTTTGTACGTACTCTCACTGCTATCTTTGCCATTCAGCAACGCAGCATGTGAACGAGTTTTCAGCCATGTAAATATTGTTAAGTGGAAGCTAAGGAATCGGCTGTCTACAGCAACCCTCAGGCAGATTTTACATGTAAAATATAGATTACGCATGAAGGAGATTTGTTGCAAGAATTTCCAGCCCTCAGAAAAAATGTTAGAAAGATTTAATACTGACATGTATGATGATGATGACGATATTTCCGACTATTTTTGAACAATTTTGTATTATTTAAATCTTTATTTAAATGTGCATGCTGTAAAATAAAATAATTTATGGCGACTTTGGCGACTTGTATCCCTTAATTTTTGGAGAGATATTGGCGACTTTGGACGAAAATTTGGTGGGCATTCATAAAAAAACTTGGCAACACTGCAGGCGGTATGGAAGTGAGAGATAGGAAATAGACGGGATATACCAGCAGCTGTAGTTCTCAAGTTATTATTTGGAATTATCTATAAACGCAACACCCATCCGCCGTCACCACTTTAGCCAAAGTGTTGGGCATGAAAATACACGACAGAATGGATTCAACTTGGACACGGTTACTACTAGTTTGCATTTTGCTTTCCAGTAAGTGTCTTTTTACGTATTTATGAAATGCTTAGGCCGCATATGAATTATATTATTCCCAGAAGTCCTAGATTTCCGAATCGAAGGTTTTTTTCCCCTTTTGTTTGTGTGTATTTTTTGCCCGTAGCTCGTGGTTCGGGATGGTGGTGGAGATTGGCCAATTGTACCAGTTTCGCACCGAAAAGTGCTTTAGTAGACTTTTTTGCAGG